>JAOCPS010850646.1:0-18694 GCA_025505425.1 Graphium colonna
CAAGACGTCCGCCATCTACATCAGACGGATCCAGACCCAACCAGCTGTGAAGCTGCGTGGTCAGGTGATCAACACCTTGAACGTCGTGATGTATCTTGGATGCCGGATAGACCGCACGCTCCGGATGGCTCTACAGGTGAATCGTGAATGTGGTTCATCAACTGGGCATCGCAGAAAGGCATGCAAGGACATCACAATTTGTCGCCCCACCTGCAAGCGCTTCGGAAAGCCGTCGGACGCTCATGTCATATGGCTTAGTCACAATGGCGTAATTCCAATACGCACACAGTTTGTAGCCATATTTACGTATGGTAGAAAAGGTTCTGGACAGTTTACGGGTTTTTCCTACGTGTTTTTCCTTTTAATTTTGCTAATGTATGCTGATTTTCTACGCTTATTCTGTTAATTATTACATGCATAAAACATTTTACGATAGTATTATACCTGGACTCCGTGTCGCTTAAAGTTCTACAAGCGTAAGCTACTGGCCAATCTGAACCAATGCTACCTTGCGAAAGTACTACCCCGATGGCAAAGTTTGAAGCAGCTGTAGTTAGAATAGACGGCTTCTTAAAATCTGGAAATTGTAATAACGGAGCATTTTGTATGTAGTTGCTTACACGTTTCAAAACTTTGGATGTATTATTCGTTTAACTGTATCTTTTTTCCTTTCTTAAGACAAACAGTTAATGGTCTAGGCATCTAAGCAAATTCTAAATAAATTTACGGAAAGATACTACAAGACCTAGAAACTTTTAGTTTCTGTTGTCGCCTTAGGTATAGGATATTTCAAAACTGCGTCAATCTTGCCATTGTTAGGTTTTAGCTCATCACTAGCTATTGTATGTCCTAAATATAATACTTCTTTTCATAAAAGTTGCACTTATCTAACTGAATCTTAAGGTTAGTTTCACGAAATCTATCGAATACTGCCCTAAGTTTTTCAATATGTTCTTGGATATTTTTTAAAAAAATTATAACATCATCTAAGTAAATGAGACATTGAATTCCTTGCAGAACTCTTAATACGTTGTCCATGGCGCGCTGAAAGGTCGCTGAGGCTGTCTTCAATCTAAATGGAATTCTATTAAATTCATAGTGTCCAAATGGTGTTCTGAATGCTGTCTTAGCCGTATCTTCTTTTTCTACCTCCTTTTCCAAAGTTGTAAAATATGTGCTGTTTCCAAGCATATCAAATAGTTCATTGATATTAGAAAGTGGATATTTATCATCAACAGTATCGTTAAGTTAACCGTTCGACATTTTTGTTTACCTGAATTATCAGATTTTTTTTTGGTACTAAGTGTATCAGTGCGCTCCAAGGTAAAAAATATTTTGATTATAATATAAAAATATTGTTATATTATCTTTGAGCATCTTTTTAACTTGGTTTCAGCTGTTTAAGCTGGAGGTACTCTATAAGCTTTAATATGAATAGGATCTTCATTTTGGTTCGAATTCTGTTTAATCACATTTGTAAACGACAGTGGTATATCTTCGCAATAAAAGTATTTTTATACTTCTTACAAATAATATAAATTGCCTTTCTTCCTCTTTCATATGATCTACTTTCAACTTTAAATCTCGCTAAATTATCCGTTAAAAGTGACCATGAGAAGTTTCAAACGCTGTAAAAGGTTTGTAACGTCGGGTGATAAAATTTAAAATGTATCGCAATAAATATTTTTTTATTTTAAAAATGATCTAACCTATTACTATTTTTACTACTAAAGAAATGTCACCCTGTTTCATAATATAATTCCATCTACAATTCGGTAACTTAGACGCCAGGATAGGTCTGAGCATGGCTCTCGCAGCCCCGGCTTGGTGAACCACATTCACAATTTATCTGTGGAGCCATCCGAAGCGTGCGGTCTTTGCGGCATCCAAGAAACGTCACGACGTTTGAGATGTTGTTCACCTGAACACGCTTCTTTTCTTCACAGCTGGTTGGGTCTTGATCCTTCAAATGTAAATGGTGGACGTCTTGCCAACCTTGACTGACATCCGCCATATGTCTAGCCATTCAGGCAAGAGGTCTAGCTGGCGCTGCATCTTTTTCGCAGCATACTCTACATTGCTTGACGTGAAGAACGCACTATCGGCGACGTTTAAGGCCAACATTATAACCTTATCCCCATGCAAGCAACTCCGTATGCCACACTCTGTCGAAGGTCATATCCATGACCCGATTGTACTGGGCCGCAAGGTACTGCAGCACGCGACAGCTGTGACGTTGATGAGTGGCTGCTGTGAAAGCCGAATTGCTCCCTAGGCAAGAATGTGCGTGGCACTATCCTGCGAAGAAGCAGCCTCTCAAACAAATTAGCGATATGAAGTAGGAGCGTGATCCGGTGGTAGCTCACCGTCTGCCGACGATCTTTCCCCGATTTCGGCAGCTATGATTTTGCTGGCTTTCTAAATGGATGCGTAGTGCTGAACAGACGTTTAGATGCCGCTAAACAGACGGCAAAGCGAAACGAACCCACTTTTGGGAAGCTGTCGGATGACAAGGGTGGTGATGCCATCTAGTTTCGGTGCCTTGCGCGTTGGCAGATGACTAGTTGCCTTGCACACTTCTTCCAGCCAGCTGCGGCACCGGTCTGATAGAAAGGCCTGTACGCGGTTTTTCACTATTTGGTGAAATGAGATCCGAACGAATTGATCCCCGAGACTGACCTGACCGGACGTACAATTTTGTATAACCATGGTACCATAACCGTTTACGCACGTAACTAAAGCTGTTGGCATTCTAAGTCCACCAGTAAATTCCTGCACCTTGCAACAAATAAACTGGAAGTTTGATCCTTAATTCGCTTACCAGTGGTAATATAAAAGATCATGAATAAATAATTGGTATACACGTATTTCTTGAAGCTAACTCTTGACTTTTCATATAAATATTTGCATGTAACTGTTTTAATAAATCACTACCGATTAAACAGTTAATCTATCGTAGACGCTTTATATATAAAACTTGTGATACTCTTTACATTTAAATTTATTTGGCAAAGGTATATATATATAAAATTTCACTGTGTATACTACTTGCATGTGTACTAGCTACTTCAAATTGCTCTTATTGCTTAAAGTCAAAAGTATTGATTCGCTAACTCTGGGCTTATAAAAGGACGTTTTCTTTCTGTGTCCAGCATATAAATTGTATTAAGTTCTGAGATGATAGTATGTGGAAGATTAAATTTGCTACAATTAATTATTCTTCCGGTTTAACGAGGCTCCTACGTAAACATTTCTTAACGCTACGTTATTATATGAAGTACTCGGCCTTGCATTATTTATATTATTATTATAACTATCCGTATAATTTATTTGCTTATTATTAGCCGTTCGCATAGTGACGTCGGTATTACAACCTGATACATTTCGCGTCGACGGGACTTGATGTGGAATACGCGGTGCGCTCTCAGTAAATTCTTGCGACGGACCGTGATTTGAATTTCTAAATAGCAATGAATTATCGTAAGAGATACTCGGCGAGTTATAATCGCAATTAAAGTGTTTATTATTATAAGTTCGCCTAAATTTATTCTGCACATTACGATGCCAGTTATTACGCGAATTAAACTCGTATCTCTGCTGTCAATACGGAAAAGGTAAACTAGTGATGGCACCAGGCAATGCTCGCAGAATAAAATTATTTTGTTTATTATTATTAAACCTATTAAAATTTTATGACAAACGTTTTTGTTCATATGCTGTTTTAATGCATCTTCCAATGATGATACATTTTCATTCTGACAAACCGAACAAAATATTGTGGTAAAATAAAGTAGAAAACATTCAGAAGACCAGGAAGAAGAAGATTACCAGAAAATTCAAAGGAAAGATGAAATGATAGTGAAAAGATCTACTCACATAACCTACAGCTGTCCGCTTCCTTCTGTGATCCTTTATTCCGCTCTAGCGGCTCGGCGTGGTGTTCCTCGACGAATTTATTTGATGTTTCGATGACCCGATGAATCGTTGAGACGAACGATGGATTATTCTTGGTTCCCAAATTTGGATCTCGAAACGTTAAGATAACCCAACGACAAGTCACATACCGGCGGTGTGGCTGGAAGATATATCTGGGTCTCGGTACGGAAGAGCAGCCCGGCTTTTCCGTCTCGGGAGCATAGTGGATGGCGTAAGTTGGAATGTAGCCCCCCGATGTTACTGAGATCCACAGCAAGGGTGAAAGTGAGTGCTGTGGAGTTTTTGTCCCGTTTGCGGTTAATGGGACTGAGCGGTAAAGTGAGGTCTGTGTTCTGTGAGGTCTTGATAGTTACCCGATTCGAACCGTGCCTTCGGCAAAATCATGATACCACTGTTGATTCTACCACCGTAAATCGAAAGTAAAGGTAAAAAAATCTTAGACAAATAACGGAATGGAATGTTTCACCCCTCACAAGTACATACTCTAACAATAACATTGAAGCATCGATTCCAGCGGCCACCTGTGATCAAAATGGTCGAGATATCGACCAGAGAAGTGACGTCTCTATTGACTGTTATTCAAAAAAAAAGCGAAATTAATTGTCAGCCGCGCGGTAAATTGCTTTGGCAAAATATCGCGTGTGTCTTCATCATCTTTTGGAATCAGGTTCCCTGCACTACGTTTGTATCCCTTCCCTGTCCCTTTATACACTGCCACGTTTGTATCGACGTTGACCTACGCCGCCGCCTGTTTGTGGGAGCTCGCGCGGCTGTTTGTGGTCCGCTCCGCCCTACCGAGAGCATAAAGTGTCTCGCTGGCGTTGCTCACAAAGGCTTATAGGTCTATTAGCACACCAGCCCCACCCGTACTTACAGGAGTATTGCCAGCTGACCTTGAGATGATACAGGCGTAAAAGATTTCACCCTCTCGTGGTTGTGGGGTTATTATAATAATAAAGCCTTGTTTTATTTCGTGTTCTCTTAACTTACAATTGAAATTTGTATGTCCAATCTTTTTCAGCAGTTTGTATAAGATCATCAGCCCACCGCTTATTGGGTTTACCCATTTTTCTTTTACCGTATACAGATGTCTTCCACTGTCTTTTCTGTATTGTCCACCTACTATCTGAGTACCGTGATACATGTACTGCCCATTTGGGCAGAAGACTGGTATCCATAACAGTTATCTTAATTTGCACACTATTTTTTACAAGTTCTACTAGTTTTTCCACTAAATTTATACCTAATATTCGTTGTTTTGTTTGCCATATGATATTTATTTACCTAGATAAATATAATTTGTAACATATTCAGTACTGTTTTTAGTATATTGCAACTGTTACTCTGACTAGGATTAATTCGCCTACAATGGAGCTTCCTTGAATCAGGAAACTTATAATTTCTGATATCATGATGTCATCTGCAAACCTGAGATGTGTCAGACGGCGCGTCGATATCCATATTTTCTCCAATTCAAGTGTTTAAATATAATCTCCAATACATTGGTAAAAAGACAGCGGGTCGCCCTGCCTCGCTCCTCTTTCTACTTTAATCTCGTCACCTCTTCTTTCTAGCTTGACCCTATTATTTTGCGATAAATTTAAAGATTTTTAAAAAAACGCTGCCCTTATTATAAGATCAAATTCTTGAGTCACAAGGGCGCTTTACAAAAATAAATCGCACATAGACAAAAACCCAGTTCCGGAACAACTATTTGAAGGTCTTAGAAATATTTGTTCCTTGTGGGAATTCAGCCCACGACCTGGGCCGCAGCCAATGTCTTAGCAACTGCGCCAACCAGTCATCATAAAGTTTTCGCACTAATCGATAATCTGAAGCAAATTTTACTCAAAATAAAACGTTGATATTGCTTATCATATTAGGTTTATTCATCAATACAAAGTGCCTTTTTCTTAAAGTATGTGCTAACGATTGACTGTCGGTGTTGGAAAGCATAGTCCATTAACTGTTCTGCTATTTTATTGCGAACGCTATAGCTATAATTTCCCATGCATAACTTCTCTTCTGCTCTAGGCCAACGTATTTTGACATTAAAATCACCCATTACTATTAATGTTTTATCTGAAAAAGAATCTGTTCCGTGTTATTGTAAAAAAAATTATAATCTTTTTCTTGCGACGCTTCTGTTGATTCACATGCCTGAATTATGGAGACATTGGACTCACCTGTGAAATTTCATATTCGATTTACATGCTTTTTCTAAATCAGGAAGCTTACCCCATTACGACCCTTTGTTTTTCCGTATAGCGCGTAGGATGTATTCGCGATATTCTTCAAGATTACTTCCCGTTTTTCGTATTTCAGTCAGAGTTCTTTCGTCTTCTGGTGCATACTCGAATTGCAAGTATCTCCCAGTAGAGGATAGGGATCTTATAGGTACCTTTTTCAGTGTGGTTTTACTAATTTACTTTTATTTACGTCATTTTAATTTAATTACATTTTTATTGTGGTGAATGTAGATTATTGTTGGAGGGTGATGGTCTAATCCTCCATGAGGACCATCGAATTGGGGAATATTTATTTTTTTTCTACATCTACAATTTTTTGTTTTTCGATTTAGTGGCTGATGTCTTCTTGATGTTTTTCCGCGAAACTCATTTACTCCCTTTTTAAATGGTGGCATACTGCTTTTAAAGCTGTTGCGTTTGTTGAGATGTTGGTTTTTATGAGGTGTTTTTAATTGTTAGAGGTTTTGTCTTTTAAAATTGATTTGTCATAATCTATTACAGTGAAGCTTCCTTTTTGTCACTTCTCTATTAATTTTCCTTTTAATTCTTTCCTTTTTTCTTCATCGTCCTTGGGACAGTCGTCGAAAACATAAACATTTTTCAATTTACTTTTATTTCTCACTATTTCTCTAGTTTTTATCGTCCCTTTTACTTATTCGATGTTCTTCGCTTACATCTCTTTGGTCTAGGGAAATATGTAAATTGACCTCGATAATCTTTATTATATAAAAGTTGGCCATAAGATCTGTTATAAACAACAAACTGAAGAAACAGTATTTTTTATGCCATATATGATGAATGAAAATTAATGCTTCTTTCCGGAACATTTATTTTGTTCTTTAAAGCTTGATTTTCAGACATTAACTCTTTGACTTCTTGGATGGGACATAAGATTAATTCTGTGTTTGTTTTTATCGTTTCAAGTTTCCATTTTCGATGAGAAAACAAACCTTTATTGTGCATAAAAAAATAAAGGTTATTGTGCACTTCGGTTTTATCCTTTTATTCTGGATTTAACTATATAGGTGAATAGTTAATTTTATTATTGTGCTTCTTATTTGTCTCAAAATTAAAGCGGAGTACTTTTTACACTGTTTTTTTTTTAAAACGGACTGTATGGCAGATCTGTACATCACTATTAGTATGTAATTTTGGCAAAGGTAGTATTTGTACACGCTCGGTCGTATACATCGATTGAGTCAATTTAGTTTCATAAATTCACTAATTCTACAACACTCATCGCGAATGAATTTATTTAGCATCTCCTCATCATATCGCAAGTGTCGTAGTATGCCTTCAGTCTACACGAATTTTTAAACCATTTTAAGGCAATCCGTAGATCTAGTACTGGAACAAACAAAAAACGTTGATCCCGCTAGTTGCCGAAATTGTACATATAACGTTATGTCAACCAGTTATTTTTTATGGAAAGAAAGACTAACAAGCAGACGGTTCGCCTGATGGTAAGCGATCCCGTCGCCCATAGACACACGCAACATGCGGAGAGTCGCGTGTGCGTTGTCAACTTATGAAATTTGATGTAATAATTTTATTGGATAGGACGGGGTCGGGATTCAGGATTTAGGGGAAAGGAGTGGGAAAAGGAACGGGTTGACATGGCCATCCCGAATCCCAAAAATCATGCATACTTTATTTTATGCCCAATTTATAAAGGGTACAAAGCTAAGCTACATAAATGCAAATCTTGTTGATATGCCATGGTTTATACTAAAATAAGGAAAGGTATTGTTTAAGTATGTACTACAATTGTAATGTATATCTTCTCACTAGAAGATATACATGAAAACTGTCGTACATTTTATGATTGTGACATCTCTAATAGTTTCGGTACAGCAGTTCCGCCACCGTGTTGTACATTGCATCTTTTCTGTTCTTTCTTTTGTAAAAGCTTTGTAAAAGTTGGGGTGAATCACACCCGCACTAAACCACCAAACAATGGCCATCACCTTTTTAGGGGTCATTTGTGGTTTAAGGCCATTGCTTTGGTACTGAACCAGGATCTAATCAACTTCCTGAGCGCTTTCGATTGTCGAACTTAACTCACTTAACAATTCGGTTCAAAAGTCCATCATTTTTTGCCTGTTGAGCAGCGCGAGGCAGTGCCAAAGCGTACGTTGCACTGACGATCGTTAAGCTCATGGGGCACCCACCTATTAAGCTCTTTTACCTTGCCAATTTGTCGCAAATGAATCAATATCGTTTTGATGCTGACATCAAAAGCTGCTGCTAGCTCAGCTGTAGATTGAGTTTTATCAGCTTCCACAATCACCTTTAGATCATCATAGTGGAACCAAAGTCTCCGGACGACCACGAGTTTCATTTTCAAGTCAAAATTTCCAGAACGGAACCGGGCAAACCAATAACTGGTTGTGCGTTCGTTTGTACAGTTTTCTCTGTTAACGTTTTCGATGTTAGGTGCCGTTTGTGGCGCGTTGGTGCCACGGCGAAACTCATTTTCCATAATCCGAATGAAACGACGAAAAATATTTAAATGTAATGAAAATGCAACGCTAATCAATAAACAGAAGACTGAGTTTGTAAAAGGAATTAGTTTGAATTAAGAATACAGAGCTATACCAATTTTTTTTTAATGACCAGTATTGAAGAACGGCAATTTCACAGACAGACCTGATACTTTCACACACAATTGCGGAACAGACTTCGAAACGCCTTACATCTCTCATAACATATTTTTAAAAGTAACTTTGATTTAAAACAGAATTTGTAACACCAGACGTCTTTGAAAACAATAAAAATCTTATCTTAAATAAATAAGTCAATTACGATTCCGATGAATTTTTATTTAATCGGAATCGTAATTGACGGACAAATCATGGCACATACATTAAAAATAGATACAAACAGTGTATATAACTTTTTCTTATAGCGAAGAAGACAAACGAGCAAATAGCTATCTTGATGGTAAGTGACCACCGCCACCCACTACTGGACTACGCAACACCAAAAGAGATACAAGAGCGTTGCCGACCTTTGAGGCAGGAATAAACTCTTTTATTGAAGGTCGCTAAATCGTATCGTCCGAAAATACCACAGGCGACAGGTCATTTTCCTGGAATGTTGTGAAATCGCACAGTGGTGGACTGCCGACCATCGAGGTGGTATCGATGGTTCTTTGTTGTTCATTGTGTCGTCTTCTTCCTCCTTCTTCCTACTACCCTTATTCCCAAATTATTTGGGGTTGGCTTATAATTTAAGCAAATATTACCTGAATATCAGTTTTGATACAGAGCGACTGGCATCCGACCTCCGCAACTCAAAGGGATAAACTGTATTCGAAGGATGAATTAGCTGTCAGGATATTTGAAGGCATTGACATCCTTTTACTCGAGACCGACTTTTTACATGCCCATCCGATGCATAGATCATCTTTCGTTTCTGGCAATCAACCCGCGCATTGCTCTAAACCAACCAAGAAACAAAAACACAAGTACCCCCGTGGGGTTCGAACCCACGACCTCCGGTTTGTAAGGCAAGCGCCCACTAAGCTACGGAGGCGGTTATGTATATTGTTTATTGTGTTGTGCGGTGTAAAAATTCAGCAGCAAGTATTAATCCGTACAAGACCTCTGGACACTCCACGTGATAAATGGTATAAAGGATGCTTAGTGATCCAACGTCTTATCGCAAGGCCAAGCCGATCTGAAAGGACTGGGCCGTTGACAATTCGAGACGCTCGATGTTGAATGCGGTCAAATGGTAGCTTGGATTTGGTAAAGTGGTGCTCTAGCCCAAAGCTGAGAACAACAATTTAAGTGAGGCCGAACTTGCGCTTTTTCACCAAACTCCCTCATTCTTCAATTTACCTATATGTATTTATATTTATATATTTAAATAATCACAGCGCATATTCGTTATTCTTAACAAAAAAATAAAGTAAGTTCTTAATAGTATTACTGGAAAAATATTTTTCTTTCAGATCAACTCGGGCACGGTGAAGGTTGGCTGGTGTTAGTGGCTCAAATTAAGGAATTACTTAAGAGACAACTAGATTACATTTATTCGAGACTGTTGGCCTTTATATTTCTTGTAAGATGCTTAAATACACAAGTATCAACACAATAAACAAACTTTCTACATTACAATTTCTCTTTTTAGCATTTCATCGCACCAATATTTGTTTCTATAATTCTCTTCATATTTTTCGAAAATCTGGCCATAAAGCACACTATACCTCCTGTAATGTTGGAGCGATTCTCGGGCGCCTTTACGGTTGAATGGTTAAAATATAGAGGCGGAGATTTTGGAATGTACAGTGAAGAAAACGCGCTGGCGACTTATTCACTCAAAGGATATGACTTCAACAAGACTAAGCAAATTGTCAACAAAATGAAAGAAATGTTTCCGCATTTTAAATTCACAGAGAAAGAAGAGGAACATGGTAATTAATCAGTTCTTCATCTATTCTAAAAGCTCAGAATATAGTCCTAATCTGAGAAAATCAATAAAGAAAGTGAAGTTTTTTGACTATTGTATATTCCGAGTCCTACTTCAATGCAAGGTGGCCAACTACGAATAGTTGAATATAAAAATACCAAAAAAATTATTAAAACACCACAATGGTTTAAAGCAAAGATTCCTACGCATCAAACTTTTTTAAAATATACAAAAACACAATGTGTCGTAATGTAACATTTTGAGTTTAAATTTATATCATGTTTTATATTTTCTTCTGATTTAAAAAATCCTTGTACATATTTCTTCTGCACAGTGGGTGTTTTGTTTTGCTTGCATATAGAAATTTATTGTTTTATATGCTTTAGTTTCATCTGAATATATTGGATATACAAGGATAATTAAGTTTGTATAAATTAAATAGTAATTAGGTCTTTATACTTTCAAAGTTAGTATATTCGTTATATGTTGTATTGATAAACTTCATCTCTTACACCATTTAACATGCGTAAAATGCTCAGATGACAGTTTTCTGGCCATTTTCTTGCCTAAATAATACATAATCTAACCCACAATAATAATATTCAGTGATGCCGAGCTCGAACGATAACGACGGGAGATCATTCCGGCGCCATCTGAAAATGTTGCAGCCGAAAGTGCAGCGATGTCTGTGAATGTAAACATGGATACCGCCGTTAACACTTCGGCTGTGGTGGACTCGGTCAACACGGGAATGCACTCCCATGAAAAAGAGCATATGAGGAGTAAACTGGAGGAGGCGATTATGAAAACGCACCAAATGCCTCTCGACGATCGCCCACGTCTCCCCCATATATCCTTAAGCAAGCGAAATAGCGCTGTCGTTGCGGCTCTTATTCTCATGCTGGCAACCTATCTGGGGACCAGCACAGACCTTTGCGATACGAACTCGATTTTCTTTGGGGCCGCACTGGCAGTTTGCCGAATAATTGGTGCCAAATTCCCCACTCTTGGCTATGCCACTATGACACGCAATATAACGCCAGAGTGGAGGTAAAGGATTGAGCGTCGCATCTCAAAGGCATGAGCTCTTATCGGCAGGCTCCTGAGCTTTAGATTAGGCAACAGAAGACCGAGGATTGTGTGCACTGTCAGCATGGAGTTTGGTGAGACCAACATCAGCTTGTCCTACTCAGATATAGCCTAAAAACTGACGGAGCGCATCGATGACCTGAAGCAAAGAATCGCAACTTGGGGAAAGCGGATCCGGCGATATACCGAGAGGTCAAGCGGTTCAACCAGAATCGTCTCTTTCGGAGTGATCAGAAGAGGTTGTATAAATCATTGGAGAGGACGGAGCGTGAAGCAGGCCAAGGACCGAACCAAACAAATACCGTTGCCTTTTGGCGCGGCCTGTAGTCAGTGCCCGTTTTCCACGACAAGGGCGCCTGGACAGCGATCATGGCGAGTGGTCGTCATCACATCAGACGACGTAACTAATGCGGACAGTATGGCCTCGAACTGGAAAACCCCTAGGCTAGACGAGCTGCATCACTACTGGCTTAAGGGATTCATGGGATGTCATGCCAGTACTTGCCAGACTATTCCAAAAAGCTCTCGAAGTCTCTCCCGAGCCTCTTCTCTACTGGGATCACTCACTTGGTTCCTAAAGGCCAGGTCACCACTGATCCAAGTAAATACCGCTATATCACGTATCTAACGACCACCTACAGGATACTGACAGCCATTCTGACCGCAAACATAACCTAACATTTGAACATCAATGAGGTTATCTCATGTACTCAGAATGGGTGTCGCGTTGGCGGACGTCGAACCAAGGAACCACTCCTCATCGACGCGGTCATAGACACGCTTTATACTTTATTTTATGCTGACTTAAAACAGGGCGGTGGTACTTCCCCGAGTGAGCAAGGCCGTAGAAGTGCAGCAAAAGCTGTGAAAAATTGTTATGCTCTACCGCCTCTAGACGACATAACAATCCGAATCGATTTGACGAAAATCTCATGAAAGCCGAAACAGAGATGAAAAGAAAGTGTATAGTATTTCGACCGGGCTCACGAGGTGACCGAAATGTTGGGTCGCGTGTGGACCGAAATTATCCCGGTAGTCGTCTCTGCAAAGTTCCGTTTGCAGAGACGACAACTATGAAAGGTCATTCAGCTCAGTGAGCCTATCACAACACCAGATATGAGACAGCTGGAACTCCGCGACGGTCCGCTTCTAGCTCAAATGCAGAACGCGGCGGTCCGCGATACCACCCGCATCGTCCGCCGGTTTCTTTCCCTGTCTCCCTAATCCTCGGCCGTCTGACCTTGTCTGTCGAGAGCTACCGTCTGGCTGGGATATATCTTTTATGTAAAGTTTGTATATAGTAGTTATATTATATGTATTATATTACTTACTCTTTATATATTTATTATATAATACATTTATTATATATATTATAATAGTTTTTTTTCTATGTCTAGACGTCCCAACCAGACGAGAATTTTTTTATGTAACCACTTAATATTTACCAAATATAATATAAAAGAACAACCACACTATATTAATAACATATGTTATATAATTATTCCATGATTTTTTGGTGATGGTGGTAGTTCGAATTCCAATTTTAACTCATTTACTCATAAGTTCATTAATTCCCGCTCATTTCATCCGTTCACGCAATGACACTTAATTCGGCTTTTTGAACCTAAAATAAATTGTCCGACTAACCCTAGTAAAAAATTCATTGGTTGCACTCTATAAACAGACTACTCATTTTGGGAGACTTTAATGCGCGTGTCAGACAAAATCCGACCACCTGGCCTTTCTACACACGGCATAGTTGTGTAAGCAATACTTTCTTCAAAGGCACATTTATGAGTAAAATCTTCTACATGCACACCTGATCGAAACACTTTCACCAACAGGACCTTGTTTTTATTTAAGAGAGGGAAATTGTAAAGAGTTGCAGTCTCAATTGGCCGTTACGTTTAAAACCCTTAATAAGGCATTCGATACCGTAAGTAGGTAGGGTCTGTTCTCACTTGGTAATATTCGTGCAGTGATTCCACGAGGGCATGGAGGTCACATATTTTGATAATGGTAACTCGGCTGAGTCATTGCACATGCGCAGAGAATTACACCAAGGCTGTGTTTTGGCACCAAACCTGTTTGCCAAATATATCGAAAATGAAAAAAGAGCGTCCACACACACACACATACCCAATCCCAATAGGATATGTAGGCTATACTATATCTCCCTTTTTTATTATGCTCACCTGATAATAAGCAATCACAGCAGCGGAGTTACAAGAGCGTTGCTTGTGTTTAAGGCAGAATTTTTTGAAAATGCTGCTGTCGATTTTACAAAGGAGCAGTAGCTAGCAAGTTTAATCCGGATCTCTCGCGCATAGCGCACAAAAATCTGTATTTCGGAAGACAGCTTCCAATACAGATATGCAAAAGGGTATGGCGGAGACGGTCATTCAGTAAGGCCAGGTGGATGGCCTACGGCGATTGTAGAGGGCATATAAACATCATCTGATCCTTCCCCCGTTCGTAGTTGTTTTCCGTCCCACTAAACCAGGAAAGGGAAAACGAGTGTGTGTACCTACGTTTGCACTAACGCTTGCACACCTTAAAACATCCTGCGCCCTTGACCGTTTCTATTTAATCGTCTTCGATCGACGACAAATCCCGTGGCAATGAAATGAGATAGAGAGGTCTGATATGATTCAAGTTAGGCTTTATTTGAATCCTGCAAATGGGTGCTCCTGGGGGTGTGATTACATGGCGTGCGTTTTTTCACTGCAATTTGGGACGACAGTGTGAGCTCGACAGCACCCGAGACAAGGCAGGAAGGCGCTGCTCTTTATGCTTAGCCAGGGATAAAGCTAGAAAAGGTGCTCTAAACACCACCTTTTTTCCCTCTATTAACGTAGTCGACGCAACTATAAAAGTAATGATGTAAAAACACTTATCATGACATTTGGCGCGTGGAACATAAGGACGCTTATTGATCGAGATGATAACTCTAGCCCTAAGCCTAAAACTGTTTTAGTAGCTTGAAAACTCGATCGCTTTGACTTGGATATTTGATTTTAACGTGCAGGTGTAGGTTTTTCCCTCAAGAATCACCTAGTAAAGTCACTTGAGCTCAATACGGACTAGCAATATCAACTTCTATGTTTATACTTGCAGCCAAGTACCAGACAAAATGGATACATCCCAGATCCATGCACTGGCATTTAATAAGCTATCGTAGAGTAGATAGATCAGTGAAGTGCAAAGCTGTGCTGCTGAACTGTTGGACTGTTTACCGACTTATTGGCATAAAGTTACGACTCTGCCTTCATTGCCAACGTAAATATTTAGTAAAAGCCTGCGACTGTAAATGTGGATAGGCTGAAGGATCGCAATGTGAGGAAAAAATACAACACCGAGAGCTCTTGCAAGCGAGGTGGCGGAGTTGCGGCAGTCAAGGCAAGTGACCTGGAGCTGCGTAAACTGTCTCGGTAATTTAACAGGACAAAGCTTGCCATATGCAGTGGCTCTCTGACACAAACCAGCGTAGGGTACTTTTTAGGATTTTTGTGAGTTAATTAAGAACCTCTGAGGCTATTAGACAGTACACGAGCAAGAAGGATGTGCTTGCACGTTGTATTTCATTATTTTTCTCATCGTAGATCAATCAGCTTATCTACAAAACATCAACTCGTCTCAATATCTCAACCCCCGCTAGTCTTCGAGCTGGGTGAGCCTCTCTCACCAGATGAAGTTGTTACTGCCATCACACAGCAACAGAATAAGCGGACAGTTGGCGTAGACCTTATACCGGGAAATCTATTGAAGTATGAGGAGTTGCACACACTGATTTGTAAACTCTTTGTTCGCAAGTGGGAGGAAGAACGAGTCTTCTGTCTGCATCAGTGCTCTGGTGACCGACCGGACTGCAACTCTTACCGCGGTATTTCACTGCTGTCAGCCCCTGGAGCAGCCTTTTCCTTAGTTTTTCTAAACCACCTGAAGGATTTGTCTGAAAAAGACCTGCCTGAAACCCATTTCTGGTTCCGTCCTGACCGCGGCACCTGTGAAGCTATATTTTTCGTGCGTCAGATACAAGAGAAAAAGGGAGAACAGGGTCACCATTTGTATCTCTGTTTTGTCGACCTGGAAAAAGTGTGCCACGTGAAGTACTCTGGATGGTGCTGGGGAAGCTAAGGTACACGGAAATGTTTGTAAGGCTCTTGAGGCTCCTGCATGACGACATACAATGCTTCGTCGCTGTCGAGGGTGATCTGTCAATTTTTTTCCGGTAGGCGGACGACTAGTGTCTTTTAGCTGAATCCCCGGAGGGCCTTTAACAGCTTTTGTTTTCCACCGAGCTTGTTTTTCACCTTGTTTGGCCTGAAAGTCAGTGTCAAGAAGACTACTAAAGTGATGTCCTTGGACACATGGTTATAAGTTACTGAACATAAATCTTGGTGAGTATGTGCTAAAGCAGCTCGATAGATTTCGACATCTAGGAAGCACTCTAACATCTAAGTATCACCTAGATGCAGATAGCGATATTGGAATGGCATCTGCTGCATTTGGAAAGACCTTTTTTTAACGTTAACCTAGCAACTAAGGTATCAATTTACATGGTTATTGGACTGCCAAATCTACTGTACTCATCTGAGACGTGGTGTATGTATCGTCACCACTGGATCTGGGAATCTGGATCGTTCCCACCTTCAATGCCTCCGTGCCATCATGAAGATCGATGTTCCGATCGAGTGCATAATACCGACGTTATGCGACAAGCCCATGTCGGTGGCATTGAGGCCATTTAATGCGTCGGCAGCTTCAGTGGTGCGGTCACGTATTACGTATGGTCTACTCGAATCTATGGACCACAGGGAGCACCTCTATGTTAAAAGCCTCCTTTCCGTTGACGATCTTCTTTCGTTGACTACGAACAACTTGAATTAGGAAGCCTAATTAACAAATTGATTTCTCGTTATTTACAATAATATAACTAAGAACGCGATCATTTTAATATAAAGAACACAGCCACCACGGTAAGATTCGTTCTAGGACTTGGGCATCTAACGTTTATAAAATGATAACCAAGCGTGCATTTTGAGTACACTCGATAATGTGACGACCTTGAAAGAGTTTAATAACCGAGGAGACACGAGGAAGTGTACCTTTTTAGCGGTTAACAGTTAAGTCGACCCCAATTCGAGATTTTGCTGATCTATGTCTCCACATGAGACTCATTGACGAGGTCCTGAGAAGCCGAAGAAGAGGGCTTGGCTGGTATACATGTTTCTCAAATAATTTCAAAATATAAGCATTATTATGTATTAAACATATGAACCCATATAAATTTCTGAAATATTTGATTAGACTTGACTCTCAAATATTAGATGAGTTAGACTTTTTTTTAATTTGATAATACTCTATAAACATTATGACATTGGGGAGAGATAGTGTGTATTAGACTTAATGCCAATTCAAGCTGCGCTCGGTGTCCACTTAAGCGCACACAGCGCAAATAATTTTTTACACAGCATTAAACCATTTTTTAAACAGCATCAAAAAATCTTCCAAATCGCACTACACGCGCACAAAAGTACGCGCACACACAGATGCACTGTTTGTTTCTTAACTCACAAAGCTCGTTGGGACGGATATCCGACACGACTGGAGAAATACCAGGCACAGGCCCGACTTTTTACGTTCCCATCCGATGCAGGGATCATCTTTCTTTTCAGGGAATCGGGTGATCAGCCTGCATTGCTCTTATGCAACCAAGAACATCACAAAGCTATTGTTCCTCCATGGGATTCGAACCCACGACCTCCGGTTTACAATGCTAAAAATAGAATACAAAATAATGACAGTATTTATGTAAGTAATTTTTTCAAAACCTTTCACCATATCGGTCATGATATTCTCCAATTTATCTTTTTCTATCATCAAATCTACTGCCATTGAGTGGCCTTCATCGTATATTCGCCCCCTTCTCCATAAAAATAAATCGTCTAGGTAAATCGACTGATTGAAATGTAGGGCTGCGAAGTGAAATTCTCTCTCCAGAATATTTTATATTGTTTATATTTCAGTAACCAATTTTATCACTTACTTGTATCGTCTCTATACTGGCAATTTCTAATTTGATAATACTCCTCTAAAACTCCTCATCCCAATCTATTAGGAACGCTATGAGTTTATAATTTGTTCATTTCCTTTGCAGCAGCATAACTGCTAGCTAGAATTGGAGCGTCACCAAGTTGTTAGCAAAGATATCAGCCGATTCGGATTGCTTTCCAAGTTGATATATGGACGAAAGTTGAGGATAGCTAATAAAAAATATGTTGGACTCGTTGAAATAAAAGAAATAATTGATACTAGAAATGAAACTCCATTTACTTTGGTCTTAAATTATATAAAATTATAAATTCCGTTGTAGGAAATAATATGTAAAAAGTTATCAAAGAAAATAATTTAAAAATTTTTCTTTCGCAGAAAAATATTGCAACTGTAGCAAATGTGATAAATACGGTCACAACTCAAGAAAACTTTTCCATACATATATTGATTCAGAAACTCAAACTGCGAAGCTGTATTACAACCGAAAATTTAAACACGCTGCAACGCTGGGTCTCAACTTTCTCAGTAACCTCGTTGCCGCTCAGCACCAATCGCATCAGACGGACAAAGCAATTGCTATGCGAGTGGGATACGGAGACCTTAAGAGACCGAAGGCCTTGAGGCCAGAATATCACAGGCATAACTTATTTGATAAAATCAACGTGAACTTTTTTTGTGTGTTCATAATTTTCAGTAAGTCTTTGTTATATATTTAGTCGGTATAAATATAATTTCAAGGATTAATTCTTGGCTTTTCAACCTTTCCTGATTATAGTCTATGTTGATGAGTTCCATCTAATAGTTTAGAAAACGTAAACGAAAAAAACGGTATCGTTTGCAGATGGTACTTCTCTACCATTTAAGTTAAATAAAGATGACACCTTTGTGAAAATCGAAGAATGTAACAAATCGAACAATGGATAATAAAAAAAAGAAATATGGTAAAA
>JAOCPS010850754.1:0-18690 GCA_025505425.1 Graphium colonna
GTACCACTGCATTTTACGAAATTGGCAAAAAATAACTCTCCGGGTGTTGCTTGTCTATGGGTGACATCATGTAAACCGTCTGCACGTTCGTCCTCGTTTCCATAAAAAAAAGGCTTCAGAATCAATCACAGTGAAAGTCTATTTAAACCAAAGAGCCCGACAATTAGTTAAAAAGATTGCATGCGACCAGATAATTCAGCGGATTTGTGTTTTCGATTTACATGTCAATGTTTGCGCGCATTGTAAAAGTTCCCTCACGTAGTTTAGTGTGTGAGTGTGTATGTCTTGATTCAAATCTCGTGTACATCGAGGATCTCTGATAATAAAAAAAATCTTTTTTTTACAAGTGACAATTAAAATTGCAAAAGTGACAACCCTGTCTCATCGGAAGTGCAATAGGATAACATTGGCGTTTATTTTAAATTATTTTTCATTTCGTTTTCATAAAATCAGTTATCACGATTCTTAATTCTTTTATTTTTTTTTTAAATATGTAACTAATATTTATAAAAAACCTCCAGTACTGCATATTCGATGTCCAACGACGGATAAAATTGGAATAATAGATAAAATTACAGGCGGGAAAAATCGAAAAAGAAACTGCTTGTACTAAGCGTGATAACAAACCATTACGATACAACAACAGTTATTCATTTATATTAAAATACTGTAAAGTAACATGTTTTAATTCTTATTGTCAAGAAATAGGTAAGTGTTGCGTCATTGCACGCATCAGCGAGTTATCGCAAGAACGATTTACAGTATTTGGAATAACGTGCCAAAAACGTATAGCCATAAATAGAGTAGATCTATATGACAAAGTAAATTTTTGGTCACGGAATGTAACAACGTCGTCATTTACTTAAATATCCAAAATAGTAAGATACATGTCCAAAAAGCAATTATACACTAAAAAAATAGAATAACTTACTGAATTGTTTTAAGACAAAGACGCTACAGCGACTTTTCTGCTGTAAGTAAAATATTGATTAAACTGTTGCAACTAACAATAGCTAATGTAGTATGCACATATGTATAGATATATATCTCTATCCAAACGAATTCTATGTGGATTTATGTAAACAAACCATAAACTTCTATGTTATGTTATGACTTCAACTGCAAATGTCAGGATTGTAGCAATGACAAAAAACAAAGATATTTTCGTTGTACGAAATAATTAATATTGTTTTGGACATACCATATCAAAATATTAAAACAAAGTATTGTAAGAGAAAATAAGAAAATTGTAAAATAAAAATAAATTGAGCCTTAAAAGGCTTCGATTTCAGTTGTTTGCGAACGCTGGATTTGATTGAATTACATTCTTACGGCGACAGTGAAACCAATGCTGATAATGTTATTTACATCTTCTCTGTATTGTATTTATTAGATACAAATACAGAAACAAAAGAATTAATTTGAGCATCAATTTCTATATTATATAAATATCATTTGGTATTGGAATAAACTTGTAGGAAAACAATACAATGCTGGTCACCCCGGCTTAGTAGTGTGTCACTTTTAATTTTGACATGTGAATATCGTATAAAAATATTCGTTTGTGGAGGTATGAAGAGAAACCGTTGAAACTTTGTTCCGTAACGCATTGTCGATTGAAAATGAGTTTTCGCCAAGAAGATAGGCAGAAGAACAACTGCCCAAGCCGCGGGCTCGGCTTGGCAGCTGCTGCGATCGGCATCGGTGTTGGGGCAGCCATGTACTACTTCTTTAGCAAGAGGCCAGAAAATCCGCACGGCGAGGGTTCTACGACTTCAAATTGGGAAGCCAATACTTTGTAAGTTTCAAAAAATGTTTGGCGAACGCAATTATAACTCTTAAAAATAATATTTCGCATTGATTTTGCATTTTTCCCTCATAGTTTGTTAAGACGTAATTATCGAACATTTTGGCATTGTCGGTATAAATATCCGGTTCCGTAAAGAAAAACCTTTTTGTATATTTCAAATATTTAGACAGTGACTTGAAAAAAGAAGGGTTGAATGTGATTGACGGACGTACTTTGAGAACGGTAATATGTTATGAATTTACTTTTGAATTATTTCGTACTTTTATTAATTATTAATGTCGTTGTACGTGGTAAGGTAAGTATAATTAATGACACTGCAAGAGCAATAATTTTTTTTTTAAATTTCATTCCATGATTTTATTTTTAATTTGAGCCATGGCCTTGAGTGTACCTGTTACAGTATTGTCAGAAAAGTAGGAAATATTGATGGCCTTGTGTTGTAAATGTAACATGTAAGAGTT
This sequence comes from Graphium colonna, assembly GCA_025505425.1. NCBI lineage: Eukaryota > Metazoa > Arthropoda > Insecta > Lepidoptera > Papilionidae > Graphium > Graphium colonna. The sequence continues at coordinate 2,272 of JAOCPS010850754.1, forward strand.
AATTGCCTTAAGTAATTTTTTGTTTCATTTTTTTCATTGTCTTATTTGGAATATCATAATGATGAATATTTGCATTTTTGAACAATATTTTAAAGCTTAGGTTCACAAAAAAAACATTTTAATTTTTCTGAAGAATATATAAAAAAAATAGAAAATAAATCTTATATATTTATTTTTGTTTAATTTTCAATTTAAATTATTATCATGGTTTACATTTATAATACAATGAGTATATGGCCTCAGTAAAATTTGTAGTAATGATAAACATATATCAATAAATAATTTTTATATTAAAACCATATTTTTGAGATTGGAAAAAATTATTGAACGTTTGACACTGTGTAGTGCGTCTAGCACCTCTTTATAAAAGTATCTACATATATGGGCCTTATTTATACAAGAGTTGAGTTTGGGTTGAAATACATTAATAATTTATAATATGAACATGTGAATATATACAACATAGATACATATTCATGTGTAACCTTTTCAACCGAAAAAAATTAGCAAATATGTACAGTACTGCCATTAAATTTTTGCTTGCAAAAAGTTTTAACCCATCGAGAATAAAAATTGATAAAATACACATAAAGCAGAATATAACAGTAAAATTTGGAGAAAAATTGTAATTGTTTAGAAAGTTTAAAATTTGTATAGAGAGCCACCATTATTGACTACACAAACATGGCTTTCGGCCATTGAATATGTTGCTGATATTCTGTCGAGGCCCTTGATGTACCCCTATGCTAATTTTATCCCTGGGCAACATTTTTGTGTTAAAATCAAAAAAGTGTACCTAAGCCTAAGTTAGATGAAGTGAACACACTTCTTCTAACCACTTGCATTTGTGTTCTTGCTTGCTATGGAACCTCTAAATTCATTTACTTTACACTGTTTGGGTTAGCTTAGTTAGTTGCACATGAATAATAGGTAAGGGGCCATTTGAAGCAGGGCAACATGTTAGTGTTTGCATGTCAGTATGGCAATGCTCCATAGAAAATATGAGATATCTATTTTCTTTTGTTGCAGAAACTAAGAATTTTCCCGCAACTTTTAACTTCATCTACACTAGTGAACTCTATGGGTTAACATTTTTGCAACTAATAATTTGATATGTCTGTATTAAATACAATTATCAAAATATTTCCTGACTATTCAAGAAATACACATGTATCAGGGTTACACTCCTAGAGGACCACTATTTTGTTCAATGTGTCTAGATTACCTTAAAAATTTATTTATGTTAAGCTTCATAACCCTCAACATCTGTTTTTATCCCCGTGCTTTAATTGTTAATTTACTAACTCCTCTCATCTTTCAAGCTTGTGTGTTATATTGAAAATTCATGCATTATGACAGTGGTAGTGATGCAGAGAATCAATCCGACATGGAAATAGATTCGGAAGGTTACACAACTGTATCTGAGAATGTGACATCTGATACTAGCGTCCATGATAACTATGACTCTGATAATTCAGCTTGGTCTATTAGCAATGACAGCGAAACTGAAAGTCTCAGCGACTTCAGCATGAATCAGGGATCGGAAATAAGCTCTTCGTTTAGCAGTGACTCAAGTGATTCCATTTCTGAAGATGAGCAAGAACCAACGATTTCTACTCCAAATAACTCTTTTGAAACCAGCTTGGACTCAGATGTAGCTAGAGAGTGGGATGTGACAAACTCTTCAGAAGGCATACCTGAATATTCTACCTCCAGGTCGCCTATAAATCATGTCTTTGGTAATATCCGTATGATTATAACTCCAAGAAGAACTTGGAGCAGAATGTAAGTCTGTGCATTGTCTTATTTCTTATTCAATACCAGATTTAGTTGTTTATGATCTGTATATTGAATCATTACTCTCATGTATTATTTCTCAATTTCTAAAAATTATCATAATGGATTTTAATATATCTGATACACAATTTTTGATACTCAAAATGGTAGACTTGTATTGCTTTATTGAAGAACTGTTACCTTTTTGATCTTTGAATGTGATCATTTAATTTGTGACATAATAAAGGCTTTTCATTTTCAATATTGCAAATATATTTGCATCTAAATTTACCCAGACAAGCAAAAAGCATTTCTGCCTGAGTTGAAAATTATTGATCAGCTGTTCTGTATCAACATTAGCTTATTTACATCAAAAAAGTGAAAATTTTTAAATTATTTATTCATAAACCCCTGTGATGGCACTAAAACTAACTACTGTTAATATCATATTTGTAGTGTTTACTGCAGAAATATATAATTATACCATTATAATTAATAGACTAACTTGAAGTTAAATAACTCTTATTGTATATATAATCAACTTATTATTATATATTTGACAACATTATGGTGTTTATAACTGAACTGAGAATAATAAATGATAACACCAAACATTTCCTGCCTCTGCCAAAGGAAGTCACAAGTATTTGTAACATTAAGAACAAATAATGATCTATAATGATGACAATTCTTCTGGCCGATTTCAACCTTAGCAATCTACAATAAATTCCATAAAGTTGTTAAACTTTAGAAGTGCTTTAGGAGCTTTTTTATCAACTTGAGATTCACACTTCCATTTTTTTAAATATTTTCATGCATAAAATGATGACTGTTTATGAGAAAATTATAAAAATTCTTTTTGAAAGGACTATAGTATTATACTTTTGCATTGTTCCCATTATATTTTTATTAAAATCTGTTTAATAAAATTATATTTCACATAAGCACACTCCCAAGGCATTTGAAGTATTTTTTTGTAATTTCTTGTCAAAATCTTGTTACTTTAAGCCTTTTAGTTATTGTTTATCTTCAGAATGTTGATGTGATTAATTTACAGAACGGAGGAGGAACAGATGAATATTCTGAGGGACCAAGCATTGTAAGCTTCCGACTTAATTTCATACAAACACTTAAAGATGTAGTTACAGCTCTGAGATCTTGAATGGCAATATTATTCTAATGTTTTGTCAAACTTGTCAATGTCTAGTCCTTTATTCTCAGTCAAATGAAATACAACTAACTTTATAAGAAGGAGGTTCTTAGTTTGGTATTTATTTATATATACCCTCAGACGAACCTTATAAAATTTTCATAAAAATTGGTTCAGTAGTTTATATTTTTTAAATAATATAAGAAAATCCGCGCTACACCCCAATGCTTCTGTTCAAGTACTTTAAGAATGCTTTTACAAAGTCCTAAACAAGCTAATACAATTGCAAATTTATTGGATACATACAGCTTAACCTAGTTTTATATTTCATAAATTCTTATTCACTGTTAGGTATCATAAAATATTTTAATATATTTATAACTAAAAATACATCACTAAGGTTTAGTTTAATAAAAAAGTATTGAAAATAAATATGTTTGTTTTTTCTTAATTATTGTTATTTTATATGACACTGAGTAGTAAAGGTTTTCAAACAATTTCATGTAATTTCAAATTCTCATTATGTTTTTTTTAATTATTTTAATAGCCTAATGGTTTACAATAAATTGGTTTATTATTATTATTTTTTGCCTAATGTGTTGCCAGGTTTTTTGACAAAAATCCAGAGCTGTTTCCACCTATAGTGTTTGTCATTTTAAAATTGTGTTTTATTTAGAAATAACATATTGACTGATGCAGTTGTTTGTTTAATGTCACTATTATATTATTAATATAATGTCAAAACATTAAAATATTTGGGAGTTCTTATGGAGGGGAAGGTGTAGTTTGGAATCATAATTAGTTTTGTTACATTTCATAAATCTAAAGTTATAAAATTGTCTATATAGAAATAATATCAACATACTTTGTTTGTGCATGATTTATGAGTATATTAGTTATCAAATGTATTTAGTTTATTTCTTGTGTGATTAACACATTGATGGAACTAGTGAAGTTCAAAAATTAACACTATATCTTTTTGTAATTTTTAGAATATTAGAAGTATAGTTTTACTCTTCCTGCTTAAATAAACTTAATTTTGATCGATGAAAACATGATACTAGGCTTTGACTTCTACGACGGTAAATGAATATTTGTGCCGCTATAGCCATAGCGTTTTAAAACGACATTTTCGTATGGTTTTCATGTTAACCGTCAATGTGTTAATATAAAAAATTAAATGCAAGTAAGGAATGCTGGTGATTTTTCTTCAACTCATCTTTAATTTGACTGGTGACTCACTTGCAATACTTGGTGAGTTATATGTGGGGATCATATATGAAGAATAAAATATTAAAATAAATATTAATTTACCACTGAGTAAACATAATCAAAGTTAAATAAATAATGATGCAACACATGATGACCATGCGTTAGTTATTTAATTTTTTACTGGCGGACAGCTGTAGGGTCGACTACCTATGCCGGTCGTACTGCTGATTAGGCGCTCCGTCGTGTTTCTACGTTGGTCAAAAGTATGCCCCTGATTTTATTACATTATTATGATGACAATCGAGTATTAATTACTATACTTTAATATCATAAGTGATTCACCAACCATTCAGTATACTGATGCCATATACTTATGTCTGTATATTCTTGTGTTTTAACTAATTGTGTGGTGTTTATTTCATGTAGATTTTGTTGAAGCATTAATGGTTTTGGTGTCTAGCAATATCATTCATATTGTGGTCTTTTAATCTCACTTATCATTATTGCTGTTAGTTATTGGGTTGTGGGACTCGTTATTTTTTTTTTTACTTGTGTGAATATACTAAACTAGTAAGTATTTTTATTATAGTCAATTTATTTTATTAAATCATTCTTAATATATGAAGGGGTTGAACAAAACCAAGTTTGCTATAGAAACAAACAAATCCTAAAAAAATGGTTTTGTTCCAATGGACGGCTGGTGTGTATGAAATAACACACACATACTCAAGGATATTATATGTATGAAGGATCATATATGAAGAATTAAAATATAATTAAAAGTAAATATTAACTTAGTTCTATGTAAACATAGACAGATAGATAAACACTTTATTGCTCACATTAAACGCAGGAAAATTTACTAAAAACTAAACTTATAAACGAAATGTGGGCAAGGATGGCCTTATCGCTATAAGCGATCTCTTCCAGGAAACCCTGTTGGACAGGAGGGGTATAAAGAAAGTCAAGAATATTTAAATAAAAGCAAGAATTATTTACAATAAAGATATAAATATATAACAGAACCTCTAAATAGATTTGAAGTAATACATACAAATATAATATAAAAAACATAAAAAACTTACAGTATACATAAATTTAAATATTAAATTATATAATATATAAATATATGTATATTTAATATTAAGACTTACAACAACATTTATGATAAGATAAGGAGATTTTTGTTCAAATTTAATATTAATAAATCGTGAAAAAAACGATTCTTGTTACAGTGGTTGGTTTAAAATAATGTATATGTTTGTACTATGGAGCATTCTTATTTGTTTCTTATATGAATGGACATACTTCCAGATCTGGTACGTAAAATTTATAGAAATATTGGTTCAGTGGATCATTTTTAAAATTGAAATAACTTGAATAAGTGCAAAAGGAATGAACTTTTAACATCTGAGAAATTAAAGTTTTTGTGTGATAATTACATTATTGTATTTTCCTTCAAAAAGGTTTATTTTGTGACTACCATCAAAGCGGCAATATTCTTTCTATAGTGATTATCAGTTTCATAGGGAATAATTTAGACTATCTCATCTACCATCACGACTCGACGTTTAGGTACCAAACAAATAACGATTAAGTAATTGAAATCGCCGAGAAGTAGAGATAAAAGTTACAGTGTAAGGTATTAGGTTATTATAATGTCAGTTGCCCAGTACCAGAAGGATAACCAACGGGGCTTTATCATACAATACTGTATTATATGTAATTTTAAATTAATTCTAGCTGCTATAAAAAAAAATATAAAAAGTAAATAAAATAAATAATTAAATACTCATTTTTATTCCGATCTAAGCAATAACTATTTATAGTGTTTAAAAATTAATATTTAAACCGCTATAAAATCCGTAAAGTTGTTTAGTTTAAAAATGTCTAATGTAAGCATAAGTCTCAGAAACAAAATTAAAGGGGCTCAAATTATTTCATAAGACTGACAAAATGATATGGAACCCTTCGTGTCCAAATCCAATCAGCATTTAACCATAGATTTTACCCCCAACGACAACAACAAGCGGTTTTCTAGCAATGGTTATAAGCCATATATGATAAGGATTCAGTCATCCAATCCCAAGATATAGTATTTTTAATACAAATTAAATTATGATAGCTAAAGTAAAAGTTAGATGTGTACTATATAGATGTAATAATGACCGACATTTTGTTCGTACATCATTTTATTATCAGATCAGCCGATCAGAATCTGCAATGCTTGCGGATTGGTTTTATATTTTTATTTTATTCATGAATTACATCTTGACATTTGTTCTCAGCCGCGAGCGTCCCTGGACAGCTGAGGAATGCTCCATATGTTTCGAAATGATCCGTCGCGAGCAAGAGGTCATGACATTGCCCTGCACGCATCATTTCCACCAAGCGTGCATTCTGCCCTGGCTCCAGGAGCAGCAGACTTGTCCCAATTGCCGGAAGCGCATCGATTAATCTGTCCAGGTGATATACACTTTATTTTGTACAAATTTTTAGGTTGGTAAGCCATGGTAGCTCAGTGTCCGGGCCCTCTACTTTAAATGAGTTGGATCCCTAGTGCCAGCACCAATGAAATTGTTATTTTCTATTTACAATTGTAAGTGCTGGTTTATCACATACTCTGAGGTGAAGGAAAACATCGTGAGGAAACCTGCATATCTAAGAAATAATATTTCTAAGATACGTGAAGTTCGCCAATCCGCACTTGGCTGCGTGGTGGATGCTATGCCCTCTGTCTAGAGGAGATCTTTGGCCAGCAGTGGGACAATTTGAATATAGGCTAACGATTGCTTGTAAAATAATAGTATCCATGCATTGAATGGCCATTTGAAAAGTCTGTTGTGCGCCTGATTTCCGGTCTTGTCGGATATCTGTCCCATCGAGTTATGAGAGTAAAGGAAACAAAAGTGCATGTCTGTCCGTGCATACAATTTTTAGTCTTATACATGTCATATATAACTTTGATATGTTCCCAACCAGTCAACCAGTATAAACTAATGTCTGTACAGGATGACTGACTCACTTTCAATATTCACAGACCTTAAATGTAGGGAAATTGAATAATTAATTACGTAACTCACGGCCATCCTGGCGGAGAAGGTGCGGGCGGCCGCTTCTTCGAGACCATAAACTACGCTAAATGGCTATGTTTGCTGTAGGGATCGTATCCTCGCTAAATTTACTTATTAGAAAATTAAGCCAAAAACTATTTTATAACATAAATATGATGACAACCAAGTTCCATGTGCTCACACTGAAGAATAGAGGAGGGGTTTTGATTATTACTTTAGTTGCTTAAAATGAGTATGTAATGTATGTTTCTTTTTCTCTTTATTGGGCATTAAATAACTATATTTAATAATAATGAAAACATACATTAAATTACATATAATCATACAAATAACATTAAAAAACCACGAAGGTTTGTAGCAATGCTAAAAATAGTCAAGTCATCATAGTACATAATATACTGAAGTAATATATACTTACAATTTTACAAGTTCAAATGGTATATATTTATCAATGTGTTTTTACTTTATTAAATCATGTTCCAGTAAGTGTATCTTCAAATTTCCGAGTCAAAAACACCTTCAAGCTGCGGGTGATATGATCAGCTTCAATACATCTACATGTTGGTCCATATCTGAAGTTTTACTTAAGACTACTTATCTTTGTAACAATTCGCTGTACATTTATTGCAATATCGTTTATCTGCTGCTTTTTGTTTTCTTTATTTTTATTTAGCGGTTTTTTATTTCTTTATGTATATGTATGTCTTTCTTTTCTTCACATTATTTAGTCTATGGTCTATTTGTTTCTGTCTACACTTCTATCCCATAGACATTTTCATCTCTTCTACATATTGCTAAAGTTTTTGTATTGTGGCAACTTCTTCTTTTTCTATTTTTAAAAGTAAATATTGAATGTAAGGAGGTTGATTTTGTAGCGAATTTTTTGTTGTTTTAATACATTTCATAAATTCTAGTCCTCTTTAGATATAGACCATCATTCACATTTTTTCCTATGTTTGCACTATAATTAATTTGATTTTGTGATTTTTTTAAATATTGTTTTCCAATAAATGTGTGTTTTAAATGGACTTGTAATTTATCAGAAATAAATATTGGTTATGGATAGTAAAGAATACAAATCACTTTAATAAAAACATCCAAATGTGCACTTTTTGTATTTTGGCAACATATTTTTATAATAAGGAATTTTATAATAATTATGAATTATTAATAACTCAATGAAAGTGTTTTATGGAATTCATTGTCTAATTGTTTTTTTTTCAAATGCGAATTTTAATTTAGTTCCGTTAAGTAATAATATAACAATGGCAATACTATCAAGAATATTTTAAAAGCACAATGTGGCCGTAATGTGTATAAAAATTACTTTAGATATGCCTACAGATCTACTTTTGTCCGCAAATATGTATGAAAAAAAAATGCATGTGTATTATCAATTTCAGTTTTAGTAGAAGATTACGATTTATTATTATTAACATGTGATAGGAATTAAATTAAACATATAAAAACCAAGCTGTTGCAATAGACTGACTTTATTTTGTTTTCTACTCATATAAATATCTCTTATTTAGTTCAGAATTTTGTATCATAGCTCTGCCGAAGCCTTAAAACTAAAAAAAAATATTTACAGCTTAAGCAAATAAGCTATTTACGGCGCGGTATAAAGGGTGTAAATATTTGTAGTATTATTTTTAATTTGATTTTATTAGTTACCATTTTATTTGTTATTTATATTCTAATTGTGATATTTTGTCAAATGTGCACTTGAAGTAGTAAAATTTATATTTTATTTATCGATCACTTGAAAAGTAATTTAGTTAAAGATTTATTCATATATTCATCAAAAAACTATGCTCAATAAAATATATGACAATTAATGTTTCATTGGAATAATTAGTAAAAGAACATTTTTTGTAATTAAACAAAAAATTATCACAAAGGTTAATTTTGCTGATGTTTTCTTATCAATATGATTTGTTATGTTTTATAATTTTTCGAATGTCCAAATATTTGTATCAATTAATTTTTGATTATAATATTGTATATAGAATGATATGTACTCTCGTCTTAATACACATATGGAATCAAATCATATATTTTTTAAAAACAAAAAGATTCGTAAAGATGTGGTGCCTTAATTCTGTTAAAAATTAGATAAACCAAATTGTAACTAGTAAATATATTAATATTTTGATTATTAATTTGTGAAATATTAATAATACTATATATTATATACGAGTTACTGTAGCAAAGTGAAAAATATTTTGTATAATTATGATACATGTAGATCTCTTACGTAATTGTTATATTTGTTGTGATTATTAACTTTATTAGGTATTATTAATAAAATTGTAATGAATTGGCGATAGATACATAATAAGTAATATTTTTTAATGCCTAGTTGTTTTTGTTATGTCTATACCAAAAAGTTTTAACAGCTGCAAGGTAAGTAAAGTATTAATGTTTATGCAGTTAATAACACATGAATCGAAGAGCTAGTAAACGATTCATCTGATGTCCAGTGATATAAGTCATATGTTACATGAGAATGAAGTAAAATAACAAAAAAAAACATAGATATAAACTGTGTTTACCGACTCCACGAAAAACAAGTTACTATATTTGTTAAGTGTTCATAAATCCTAGGGCTTTGATTCTCTGTCCGGACAGCTTTTTTTTTTTATTGTATCTTAAAAATATCTTTACACGATATATCTCGTAAAACAATGACAGGCATTTCTGTTCATCTAATTTAAGGATTAAAATTTCTCGCCATCTAACTTCTTTTTTTGGGAAATCTTTTACACATCAGGCCACACTAGCCTGAAATGCCTCGCCTGAAGACATACGCGGGGCTAACGAAGCATCATTTAAGAGATTTCTTAAAGAACACCTAAAATTTGTGTCGTGTCACTAAAGTTAACACGTTAACGCTTTAATTTGTATATTAAATATCTTATGGTAATTTTACGTATTATTATTGCGTCGACTACGTATAATTTAAAAAAAAAATTATAAATACACACATATATATAAAAAAGACTGTTCCCGCTGAGTTTCTTACGCTGATTATTCTCATGTCAGTTAGCTTCACTTTCCGAACCGGTGGTAGTAAATTTGACAATCAATAAGAAAGTGTATACACTTCAACATTGAACAAATATATTTCATTTCATAAGTATCTCCATGTCCAGGGTTGACTGGGAGAGAATGTCCAAATGGAATTAAGTCCAGGTTTTTGTAACTTTAAGCTAAGGTTTTGCACTTAAGCTGAAATAAATAATAAAAAAATGTGTTCAATTATTTTTAGAAAGTTTGTAATGTAATAGTATATAAAAATGTTATATAGATTATGGCATGTAATATATAATAAAATTGTTACATGTCAATGTCTTCACATAAGAGATATTAAAATCACCTTCCATAAGCAGTCTTCATAACAGCAAACAATACAACGTAAAACAAAAACATTGTTTTTGAATTTTTGTTTCTTTCTATTAGTATATAATATTTGTTCCAGCAACACAATAACTACTCCATCTCATTAATACGGTTTTCACAGTTGTTGTTTTCTAGGTCTAGTTTAAAATCTCTTTCGTTTTATAGTACAATCATTTGGTAGTTTTACTTGAAAAACTGTTTTTAGACGTTATTTTTCCAATATAGCGAGAAAGATACGAGGTGGCAAAGTGGTGAAATTCGCAAAGAGCACATCGAAATTCATAAAATTAGCAATTTTCAAAACTCTTCAAAAAATTTTCAACTTTCCAAGTAACCTTGTCTTTTAGCGCCAAATGATTCGTGAAAAGCATCGTATATCGAAATGTATTAGCATATATCGATATACGATGCTAAGAAGCCGAGGAAATAAAACTGGCCATTTGTGTCGCACGAGTTTTATCGTATAAATCATTTTAAAAATTGTGTTAACCGCAGACAAGTTATTTTTTATGTGGAAATAGGATTTCAATATGTATATGTATCTATTCTCGCTAGTTGACAATAAACTTCCGTTCCATTTATGGTAATTATGCAGAACAGGTGCATAAGCGAATTTCAACGTTTAAAAAAAAATCTGTAATGGACCGTGATTAACTAGACCCGTGTAAAGCTAAATTTAGTGCAAATCATGTTTTTGAGAAAAATATATTAAGTGCCTCAGTTCGGGTGCCTCGACAGTATACGGATATACTGGCTTTGCGTTGTCAACCTAGAAAATTGGATAAAACTGGTCATGGTAAACTAAGTAAGTAGTGTATATGAATGCAAATATCAGTAAAATGTTTCGTTTTTTTCAGTAAAGAGTGATAATGAGATGTTGTAATAACAAATCTGTCTACTAAAGTTTTGCTGTATCGAAGTAAAATAATTATATTCAATGACGATATTTATTTAAAAAACTTATAAAAGGAAAAATATAATTAATAAAAGTAGTCTGAAGACATAAAAGAGTTTTTCAATTGTCAGCTTTTTCTTTTAATAACCTCAGAATATGAAATACGTATGCAAACAAATGTGTTTAAAAATTTACGTCATTAAAAAAATAAATGAATTAAGTGAAATTAATAATAAGGTAGAGCCTAGAAACATGGCGTATAGAATTTCAGGAGAGTTTCTACAAAATATTTTGGTGGTGCCACTTAACGATAAGTTAAGTTTAAGCTGTATTTAATAATCGAAATCAATTCTTTTAATTGTTCATGTAATTAGTTATTAATTTATACTACTGTCAAAGCCACATCGATATGAAATGCATACATAAAACTTTTTTTTCATTCTTGTATTTTGAACTACTAAAAACATTATACTTTCAATTATCGTAAATACACTAAATTTGATTACATAGCAAAAAATATATAAAATAATTAAATATGAAAATTTATTTTAAAATTTAAAAAAGACATTGCGGTTCTAATTTTCTTTAGTCCATAAACAAATAATTTATAGTGTAACATTGTTACTTTATGGTTCGAAAAGCCCCACGTGCATCATTAAAAAATGACGTGAATCAGAAGGATGTCCAACCATTCAATCAATGTTACCAGTGCACATATAAGTGCTAGAAAGCAAGCAAAAAAATTAATAGTAGTTTATTACAAAAATATTTTTAATTACATTATGGAAGTGTTTTCGTATTAGTTGTTATTATTTTTTTTATTCCAATTCTCGGTATATTCTGTATTTACTTTTTCCGTATTGGAGAATAACAGAAGCAACGAATACAAATGATTGTTAACGTTATTCATATATTTCTTTAAAACGTTCTTTTGTTATATACTTTTAAAAGAATATTTAGTTATATGGATATTTTATATACTTTAAATTAAACTAGTATATGTCTGTATATATAAATTAATAACAGTAAATTATACCGTTATGCCATAGAAAGTAAAATGACGGCCTAAGACACATTAATTTATGCTAGAAGATGATGACAATATTTTTTTTAATGCTTGGCGTGAAAGTAGTGACATCCAAAATAACTGAATAAAAATTATTTCTTTAAATATTATAAAATAGTTTTAATGTTTAGAAGGCAAAACCTATGCACATATTGGGAACATAGTGAAATATATTATGCTTTTAAAAGGAATACCTTAGATTCCTAACCTCACTTAATGAAACATGTTATGCTTAAAACAAGAGAAAAATATAAATTTGAAAGACTACAAACATTTGATATTATTGCCTACAAACTGATTACCGAAATTTGAGTTCCACTCAATTTGTAACTAGGCGTGAATTATTTGTTAAAAACTACAACCGCATTAAAAATATCTCAAATAGAATTCAAAAACAAACAAATTCTAGTGTATCAAGTGTATCCTAGTGACCATGAATGTATCGCTAGTTCGAACTACGTTTACTAGAATCATCGTGGGGTGGGCACTAGACAAGTATGTTCTACAGAAATAGTTTATACTTTGCAAATAAATAAATCATGATGCATGACATAGTAAATCAATTTGATTTATTGACAAAGAAATTTAACAGTAATTTGTATTGGGAAAATTTAATTTAAAACTGACAATACCATTTCAAATGCATTATGATGGTAGTACTGAAAATACGCAATAATATAATAATCAAATAGGAGGATAATATATTACTTTTCTCTATGGTGGAAGCGTGGCATCCGGATCGGTTATTTGGCAAACATAGTGCTGGCATTATTGAGTCATCGAGCTGAGTTTACTCGAAAAGTTGTGTTCGATAAATACTAAAATAAGCGACAATGAGCTCACAAAAGGAAGAAAAAGAAGAAGGCAGTGGGTTTGGATGGTTTAGCATGGGGGTTGCCGCCGTTGTGGGAGCGGGGATCGGAGCCTGGATGGCCTCGGCTGACCCGAGACCACAGTGCAATGCCTCGTCTTCTGGCACAAGCACTGGTGCAAAAAACCGAAGCAGCGGAGCATAGTGAGTCTTTATAAATAAGATAAGTAATTGAATCGTATAAAAGTAAAAGTAGCAACATCCACATATCGACGTCCCCACCGCATAAAATGGTGATGTGATATTACTGGGCTTTTTAACCGACTTCAAAAAGGAGGTAGGTTCCCGATTCGAACGGTTATATGTCTTTTTATGTACGTTCTCCCATATCTCCGCCATTTATTAACCGATTTTAATAATATTTTTTAATCTTATAGGGTATTTTTCCAGAATGGTCTCATAAGATTTTCAAGAAAATCGGTTCAGTAGATTTTATTTTAAATTAAAATAACGAAATTGATTTTATGTATTTTTAGCGTATCTCCGTCATTATGAACCAATTTCAAACAGTATTTTTTACATGATAGAGCATTCTTTGTAGATATTTATTCTCTCATAAAATAAAAAATAACTTTTCATTAGTTTGTTTTCTATAATTTCAATAATATAATAATAATATAATAAATTCAAATAACAAAATTTAGGAATGTTCGCACATATCTCCGAAACTTATGAATTGATTTAGAAAAAATATTTTTTTATCTGATAGGGTATATTTCTTCCATGGTCCTACAATTTTTTTATAAAATTTGCATTCGTAGTTTGTTTTTAATATCAAAATAACGGAGAAGATATGTTTCGAAAGTACACTTTTAAGGCGTTTGAAGTCTGTTTTTGTAATTTTGTGTGAAAATAATCTTGTCAATTCAAACATAATATATACTTGAAGAGCACAGATAAACCAAAATTTATGATAATTAAGTATTAAAATAAAAAAATAAGTATTAAAAGTTTATGAAAAGAGTACAATTGGTGGCCGTAATATGGCCATATCTCATATTTTGGCCGTATTACACTTGTCTGGAGAACCACCACCGCCCTTTGTAGTCTGCCTAAAATAAAGTATGCATGACTTGGGGATGCCGGATGGCCATGTCTACCCTTTTCTTTTCCCGCTCCTATCCCCTCGAAATCTTTACTCCCGACCCATCCTATCCAATAAACCGTTAGTATTCAATTTCCCAGGTTGACGACGCGCTCGCAACTGTTGATATGGCGTGTGTCCATGAGCAACGTGATCACTTACCATCGGGTGAACCGTCTACTCGTTTGTCTTCCTTTCCATAAAAATCCATGAAAGTTCACTTCGAAGACCTTTGAAGTCGGCTTTGTGTTTGGGTGGCTGTCTTTCCATTAAAAAAAAAACGCAAAGTATGTAACTAATTTTATTGAAATTCTGTATAATTGTATTAAAATGATTGTTACGTTTATTCCAGTGTTAATCGCCCAACACCGTCATGTGAGCTATGCGCTATATGTAGGGACGATATCCTGGCAGTAGTAAGACTGCCGTGTGGCCACCGATTCCACGAAAGTTGCGTCAAGAAGTGGATAGCCGAGGAAAAGACCTGCCCCGTGTGCCGTCACCCGACTTCCTTAACTCAGCTGAAGTATTCAGCTTGAAAACTTGTCAACAAGAATAGGTTTAAAACTGGCAGTAACAAGATAACTGAGAGATAGTGTGACAAAAAAATCAATACTGTCAGCTATTTTGAATCTGTATTCTGTAAAGACGCTTAAATGTAGTCGTGGATAGAATTTAAAAAAAAAATCGATAAATTATTCGAATGAAAACCAAAATTTTGACAGGTTGTCATACTATACTTTTGTTGAACATACATAAAGTCCTCGGGGCATAAAATATCGTAGCATAATTTTTGGTGTTTGATCCAGGAGGAGAAATTTGGTTTTTTACTTTTTGAAGTATTCGTATTTTTCTTTATAATTATATAACAATGTGATTCAGCACTATACACACGAATTAACTTGTATTTAAAATAATTAAATGTAAGGGAATGGGTTTTTTTTTTAATTTTTACAACTTACAATGTCCTTTTATGTGGTAAAAAGCATAATAATTATACAATCTGTATACTAAAAATAAGGATTTTTATTTAGAGTTCCAAGTTCGTTAGCCGTCAGTCAATGAAATTTTTTAGGGTTCAGTATCCAAAAAAACGACAAACACTGCTCTACTACAGCACAAATAATACGTAGAGGGAGACAACTCTCTAACAACGTGCAAAAATGTTGCGTATTCTGCTAGCTAGGGTTGTCACAAAATGTTAAGACAAATTGAACGAAACATCTGTTAAATAGTTTTATTATTCCATATGATAGAATACCTTACAAATTAATTACACTTATAATTTTCTTTTTATAATTTATTGTTTCTTTTAATGGTGTGGTAAATTCTGAATTTAACATAGTTTTTTCACATAATCTATCGGGAAACACTCGTATGACATAATATCAAATTTGCAATCTTTTTATTTGTTGGCAACATTGACAATATTTATTTTAAGACGAAATTATATAAACTGTAATTAAAAATCAAATCATTTATTTATTGTTCAGTCATAGGTACATACATAAAGGTGTTAACATATTATATATTTTACCGCTACAACTTGCCAAATCAGCGTACAATATAATCAGAGTATATGTGATGAAATAAAAACTAAATATAATTGTCAATACAAATTAAATAGAAAAAAAAATAAGTCAAGTTTCTTTACTATAAAAAGGAAATATTTTCTTAAAAAAAAAATTATTTTAATGATATAAATTCCAAATTATTTTCGGACCGTATTTGTTACTATCATAACAATGTACCAGTACTTAAAAGAATTCCAAGAGGTGCAAGGATGTCGCTTGCTATGACTTTATCGGGTTATATTCAAAATTGCCTGTCCAACAATAGCGAGTCTAGTTGGGAAAATCTTTTTACTTTCGCGTATTCCCACTTACATG
>JAOCPS010850861.1:0-18686 GCA_025505425.1 Graphium colonna
TCACGAATCATCCTTGGCAGGAATCGGTGTTCTTTTGCGAGGATTTTTGGCCTATCAAATCTGATGTAATGGTTGGGACCTTTCATAGTGTGTTCACAAACTGCAGACTTATTTTGCCTTTTTTGAATAAATTTCTATAAGCAGTTTAAACAAATATTTTGATCAAAATATACAATTCTTCTGTAAGTCTAGCATTGTACTCCTCCTAAACGATTAGTCCATTCTAAAGAAATTTTGTGTGTATGCTCGAGATAGACTACATGGTACGACGGCAATTTACTGTTAGGCCAGATAAGTTACCGGCTACTTCATTCACTAGTTTCAACCATTGTTTTTAGGGTACTGTGTACCGTAAAAGAAACTTTCATAAGATCACTTCCTTGTTTGTCTGTCTGTTCAGAACCTTCAAAGATATGCGTTCATTAAATTGAAATTAGTACAAAATTGTGAGGTCTGTGGTCCTTTGGAGCTGTGAAAAACCAATACTGTAAGTCAATGCCGTCAAAAGATATGGCTGTTTATAATGTCGCATATATGTTCGCAAAGCAAATCAAATAGGGCACGTGCCGATTAAATAACACTCATGAAATTTGACAAGAAGCAAAGTCTTGTCGCACTTGACCTTTTTGGTATATATGTTGAGGAGAGTTCTCAATTCGGATGTTTCTGTTTTTTTTTCGGTTTTTGTAATTTTCTGTGTATATAAACTTGTATTTAAATAAATCTTCTTGAAAGTCTTGAGACGTAGTAGCTCAGTGTCTGGGCCGACCTTTAACTCTGATTATTCGAAGCGGCCCCGAGTTCAAACCCTGGTGCAATTTTAAGTGCCGGTTTACCACGTGCTCTGCAGTCAAGAAAAACATGGTGAGGTTAACTGCATATCTACGAAATAATATTTCTAAGATATGTGAGGTCCACCAATCTGCACTGTTTCCCTCTTTCTAAAGGAGGCGTTATCCCGGTAGTGAGACAATTTAAAAATAGGCTGTTACTTTAAGAATGGACTTTAAACATTGAAATCAAATTAAGATCTTAAGAAGTTCTTACAACTTTGTTAAAACTCCCTAACTCGGTTCAAAATAAGAATATAACAACCATCTCGAAAGTCTCGACCAGTGTCGTCCTTCTATCTAATCTAATTGCGTGGAGTCCTCAGTCCGAAAACAATTAACTTTTTACGATATAGGGTAATTGCGATGAATCTTAAATAATGAATATTACTAGTTCGAGCGGGACTTTGATATCAAATGTTAGCATTAATTTCTTTGGGTTTATTGATAAAAAACGAATGCTTACATAGAGTTATATATTTTTCAGGTCGTAGCTACACTCGGCACTACATCCTCATGCACTTTCGACGCTCTAGAGGAAATAGGCGACGTTTGCAATGCGAAAGACGTCTGGCTGCACGTCGACGCGGCGTACGCCGGTTCAGCGTTCATCTGCCCCGAGTACCGTTACCTCATGAAGGGTGTGGAGAAGGCAGATTCGTTCAACTTTAATCCACACAAGTGGTTGCTGGTAAACTTCGATTGCTCAGCTATGTGGCTTAAGCAGCCCCGTTGGATCGTCGACGCGTTCAACGTTGATCCGTTGTATTTAAAACACGACCAGCAAGGCTCTGCCCCGGATTACCGCCATTGGCAAATTCCGCTTGGGCGCCGTTTTAGGGCGTTAAAATTGTGGTTCGTGCTCAGACTGTATGGAGTTGAAAACTTGCAAAAACATATTAGAAAACACATTGCCCTAGCACATCTTTTCGAAAAGTTATGCACATCAGACGAGAGATTTGAAATAGTCGAAGAGGTCACAATGGGCCTCGTTTGCTTCCGATTGAAAGGCAACAATGAGAATAACGAGGAGCTATTGAGACGCATCAATGGCCGTGGAAAAATTCATCTAGTACCCTCGAAGATTGACGATGTCTATTTTCTAAGATTAGCCATTTGCTCGCGCTTCTCTGAAGAGAACGATATTCATTTGTCGTGGGAAGAAGTTAAAAACTCGGCTGATGAAGTACTTGCCCAGAAGTAAACCAAAGTAAAATAATACACTAATCTGGTTTAAAATGTAATCAATAAGAAATTATATAAAAATATGCAGTAATTTCTATTTCAGTATAATAAATAAACAATAAGATTGTTTATTTCGTGATGTTCTATTTAAAGTTTGAATTAGAGTACAGATATACATCATATTGTTGTTCATGACTTCTAATAGTGATAAAATAAATTATACATAATAATACAATATTAACACGTATATACAATTCTATAATATATTATGTACTTTCAAAAATATTGAAGGTCCTTAAAACCAGTACAAGGCAACAATAGATATTATTTTGTTATCAAAATAAAAGGAAACAGGAAATTAGATTTGCATATTTCAAACGTTGGCCAATAAATTATCAACTGTTAGCATAATAAACTTACTTTTGGAACATTGTCGGTAGTGTTAAGTTACGTAATGTAGACTGCGCCACGAATGCCAAGTTTTATTTCCGTATGGCTAACTGTAGTTATTTTAAAGCCGTTTAAGATTTAGGGCACATTTCTCTTAATTTAAATTAATACCGAAACATATAATTAAGCAACAAAACCTGTCCATATTTTTTCTTCCTTTGACTTATTTTAATGTGTAAGCTATATTTTGCTGTGATGTAATGTTTATTTATTGTTAAATTAATATAATAAAGTATTATTACTTCGATTTTTGGTTTAATTGTTATTTACGTATTCAACTCATATGTTCAATCAAGCGTAAATCGAACTCGCGACCTCGGATCGTGTCATTCTGCGCAGCCACAAGGCCGTTGCTGCCGCTTGAAGAATACAAAGTTTGGTTGAAATAATCCTTATTTTACAAATTATAAAATGCATTATCCATTTTATTTGACATCAATAAAAAAATAGAAACAGTTTTATGAAATGTTGGCCATTTTATTTATTGGAAAAGAGGATACTAAATTATTATTCTGTAATGACATCTTTCACATGACGTCTTTTTACATCGTATAAAAAATTTTTATTTCCGAAATCGACAGTGCAAATAAACATGTTTCTGGAATAGTAGTGAAATGAAAGTTATAAACAAAAATCAACATGAAATTATCACGTACGAAATTGTTATTCTTTAAAACTGCGAGCGCAAAGTATATTTCCCCGAAAAATATAAACAAAAGTAAATTATTTGTGACAACGTTTCGTATGGTTGGTAGTGCCGTTGCTACTGGGAAACAACAATGTATTCTAGATTCATGCAGCATAAAACCGTCTATTCGGGAACCACGGGTTATAATAGTAGGTGCAGGAATAGCAGGATTGTCTGCAGCTCATCGACTTACCCAATGTGGTGTATGCAATTTTAATGTTTTAGAAGCAAAAGAAAGGTAAAATTCCTTAGTGTTAAGTAAAATATTAAAATTGTCATTATAATACCAACAAAATTTTACCAAAACAATTTATTTGCAGACCTGGTGGACGCATTCATTCGTGTTGGCTAGGAGATTCGATTATAGAATTGGGTGCGGAATGGATTCACGGCGCTTGTTTGCCAAATTCCGTTTACACTTTAGCGTCGCAGGATCGCCTATTACAAGCCCCTTTGCCTCGCTTAGACGGATCCCGAGGCCTGTTTTGTACAAGTGAAGGCCGTGCTGTGGATTTGCCGGTAACAATTACTGCTTACCATACATTTAGGCAAATAGAACAACAGGCCGCTAATTTATTTAGACTGGGTGGGGAAAGAATGCACGGTACGTTACTCAACTTCTTCGGTCTTCGAATACAACAAGAATTGTATAATTTTCCCGAAGATCAAAGATATGATGCCGCTCGAGTTATGTTTGGTTTAACAAATATTTTAAGAAACCGATGCGGAGATGACTTATCTCTCGTTAGTGCTGACCAATACGGGAGCTATATAGAACTACCAGGTGGAAGTGTTCGAGTACCTTTAGGGTATGTCGGGGTACTAGCACCACTTTTAAGAGGTCTTCCGGATAATAGTATAAAATATAACAAAGCGGTTAATATAATACGTTGGGGGCGTGGAAAAGCTGGATCTAGCCGAGCATTAGTTAAATGCTGCGATGGTGAAGAAATAACATGTGATTATGTCATAGTAACAATGTCACTTGGTTGTCTCAAATGCCAAGCCGACAAATTATTTGCCCCCCCGCTACCATCGTGCAAGTTGGATGCCATATGCAATCTAGGATTTGGGCTGAGCGATAAAATATTTCTCGAATACAAGGAACCTTTTTGGGTGTGTCACGAGGGTAACATGAAAATGGCTTGGTCGGCGGAAGAGCTGCAATGCAGATGCGACTGGACTAACGCCGTGTGTGCAGTGGACGAATTGCCCGGCAGCAAACACGTGCTATGTGCTTGGATTTCGGGACAAGAAGCGGCTATAATGGAATCAAAGACCGATAATGATGTCGCAGAGGGAATAACATCATTGTTACGACGTTTCACAGGAAATCCGTGTCTGCCCTATCCGCAGATGATGTTGCGGTCTCGATGGGCATCGGATCCTCACTTTTGTGGAGCATACTCGTACATGAGCTGCTGCTCAACAGTAAGTAATCAGTGCGAGCTGGGCACTCCCGTCCCGGGGCCATGCGATGCACAGGCTCCAATACTTTTGTTTGCGGGTGAAGCTACTGTCCCCGGCTACTTCGCAACAGTGCATGGTGCAAGACTTAGCGGCATCCGTGAAGCGGAGCGCATTATATTGTTAACCAAAAAGTTTGGTGGCCCACCTCACTGAGTGACACTTGTATTTGGTATATTCATTTTTAGGTATCTATTGTAAGCCTGTTAAATGTTACCAAGTTTTATAGTGAATTTTATGTTGTGCAAAATATTTTTTTATTGTAATTCTAACACATCTAAATTATAAGGACTGATAAAAATAAATGTAACTTCGAAATAATTAATTTATTATACATTATAATTAGAATAAATTATTACATAGCTCCTTCTTACAACATAAATAATTATCATAAAACTATTTAAGAAATGTATGTTAAAGGCAAAATTTTAGGCCCCTTAGGAAACTGCCATAATTTTGAGAAGACAAAAACATGTCCTGAAATTCCAAATAAACTCTGTTGCTCATATATGCTGTGTCTCTACACTGAAGACCATATGTATATGAAAAGAATGTATCATTCCTTGGCCAATGAAAACATATTTTATACCAATTATCCTTTTTTATAAAGCATGGATTAGTGAATTTAATATCAATATTAGAGTCATATTCTACATTTCCTTTAAACTTATAACATGTAATAACACTATTATCTACTTCAGAAACCAAAGAAACTATAATATGTTCACAGTAATATTTAGGTGTATTATTGCAGTAATTCACTACAGACATCATGCGAGATGGTATATTCAAATAGTTAATAAACAAGGATTTATTAGCTTTAAACTTGCATAGTATAGAATTATGATTTGAATTTATTGTAATAGGAGCAGCTGATCTCACAGGACTGCGGTGACAAAGATACCATTGCAAGTTCAAACTATTTCTTGGAATTGTATTAGTACAAAGTGTTTCCATAACCAGACTGCTACATAAAATGCTGGAATTATTTAATACCCGTTTTATATTTTCTGATTCTTGTGTCAATAATAAGTTGTTACTATCCAAAATAATATCATCCAAATCCTCTAGAGAAAGAGTTAGAAATCTTAATAATTTCAGTAGTCCATTTTGCATTAAAATCTCACGTCTGTTTGTAAAATCTGTTGATATATTGTTTATTTCACAGTAGCTGGAAGTCCACTCAAAAGTAAACATAATCAATTCTTTTTCTGAAATGTTCATATCATCACTTCCAAGGATTTTTTGAAGGCAAAAATTTGATATAATTTTCTTATTTTCTTTAAGAAGATATGCTGCATGTTCACAGAAAAGCCGAATTGATAATGAAAGTACTTGTTTGTCTTGCATATAATCTGGATAATTTAAAATTGTTATTACATTATCAATATTCAAATTTGACAGGACATATTGTATGCACAAGTCTGATAAGTTCTCAAGCATATATTTCTTTGAAACATATAATAGTTCAAATGCTTCTTCAACTGATGTTATGACAACTTTGTCGGTATAAATGTAATTAAGCAATTGTTGAAATATATCAGGTTCAATGTCAGTTATAACAATATCATTGTTTGTTGAAAGTGGTCCATAGAACATAGCTTCAAAGACTGGACTGCTTATCCCTAGTATTAATTTATGTGCTTTAAATGTCTTATCACAAACAGAAAAAGTACAGTCACTCCATTCATATGATACTAAAAGTTTGTTAACACGATCATACAGACTGTTGTTTTTTAATTCACCCATTTTGTACCCCATCTGTAACAGTATAAAATATAATTTTATACACATAACGAAACAATTACTATCGTATCATACGAGCAGGGGCATAATCGTTTTGCAAATTAGATTATTTAGATTCAATATTAAAATATATATAACGGTTATACCTGTTCTACGACTCAACCTTGAACTTGATCGCGTACAATGACCAAAACTTGTGGCGGAGTGATCTTCAAGAACTCAAACCTTAATATATTGATTTTATTTGACAGCCAATATATTATACGAATATAATAATGATATAAGAACTGACCTTCAATCCAATTATCAAGTATCAGTATCACAGACCGATCTAATGCAATGATGTTGAAATGTATTAGCTATCAAACATTACCATAATACCATGAGTTGAGAATGTTTGCAAACAAAAAATAACAGTAAAAAACCTGATTTTGTTCATTATGGTCAGTGTTGCTAGACTAAGACACACTCAATCACCCAATACAATACAATACGTAAAATGTGATATGAGTAAAATGCTGTCGATTTATTACAAAATAGTTTAAAATTAACGAAAATAATATTTGTTCATAATTAAAAGGAGATGATTCATTTTGGGACATTTTGTGTAAGATAGTCCAGAAAATGGAGAATAATTCGGCGATATTGGTGAAAATACTCAAAGAATTGTAATTTTCTAATAAAATTTAAATTATTTTAGTAACTCGTACAATTTCCAGTGTGGCATTCATTTTAAACACTATCGAATAGTTAATATTTTTTTTGTCGCGGGCATCATCACTGCTGGCCAGAAGAGCCTCTGCAGATCCGACGGAATTGAGGTAGCCGGCACTTAGGACGCCTGGTCTAAACCTCGTTAAAGAGTGAGTAGCTCGAGGACTCCCAGAGGAAACCTCGGCTCGGGCCGTCACTCTGCGTGTATTACCGGATTGAAAGGCCACCGAGCGCTTAGGTCGCTTCGGTGGACGCGCCATGTTGTGCTCAGACTCAAGGGTCCCCAACAGAGAACCTTAGCTTGGACTGGCGCTTAATTCGCGTTTAGCATTCCGACTCGAGGACACCCGAGAAGGCCGAATCTCGGCTCGATCGGTTGCTTCTATCAGTCTACGGGGATAGCTACAACTACCATTGCTACCGCATCGGGATGCGTTATTGCTGGTAGAAGAAGCGGTGGCGGAAGAAACTCCAACAGCAACGCGTCTATCAAGGGAGAACCTACCCGCAACGCGGTGGTATCTAGTATAAGTGTTACGCCGCACTCGCCGGCGAGTGCGGATTGATCTCTGTTTCTTAAGACGCTCTTTGTGTTTCGCGATTGCAAGCCTTGTCTCATCACCGGGATAGTCTAACACGAGCCGCGGCCTACGGTTCCTACGTCGTCTAGACATGCCAAACGGAATGGGCCCATATGTGCAGGCACCTTTTACTAATGGATTCGAGTCGGTCACGGCGGATTCAAAGTAATGTCACGATGTAAACTTCAGGAATTGAGCAATCGACGTGTAAGTCTAAAATGCGCATAAACCAGGGCGCCCGCGGGGCTCTGTGCATGAATCGATTTTGAATGACCTGAAGTCGGTTTCTAACCCGAGTTATGTGCGGGACGAAGCTAAGTTTATTATCAAGAAAGACACCCAGATATTTGGCATTGTTAACCCATGGAATTGGACTATCCATGAGGGTGACTGGTGGGAATAGTTAATATATTTGCTAGATAGAATCGATATAAAATTGTCATTATCGTCCAAGTTTTACATTTTTGGGATATTTTCAAGATAATATTATAAAAAAACGTTTTATAAGTTAACGTGAGAAGTAAATATAAAGCTTCTTGCTATTAATCTATTCAATTTTAATCAATGAATCGATAGTTAACCGATAATAAAGTCGTTAAATATTCTTTACTGGACACCACAAAAGCGAACAAAACAAATTATCACAAAATATACAAGTGGCGGCCTTATAGCCCAGTTGGGTTAAACTTTAACCTGGAATTAATTATAGTCAGAATTTTTTTGCGCCAATGTTTAGTGGTGGTCATAAATAGCTTAAATCCAAAAACTCGACTGTGCGCTAGCCACCAAATTGGTTTCAAGGTAAAACCGTTTTTTGGCCATATCTCCTTTATTTTTCATAATTTTACAAAAATCATAAGAACCAAAGTTGCAGATAATGGAGTTTATGGTTTATATAGTGATGCAGTTTATGGTTTATTTAGTGCTTTAGTCCGCGATTTTATTTGCAAATTAAAGAATTATTTTTTAAAAAAATAAATTCTAAAAATAGATGTTCATACTTAAAACCATTTTTTTTTATTTTTTAAGCTTCTAAGCAGACCACCTATATGTAGCATATACCAAATTTTAATTAAGGCCATTACAAGTATGAAAATCGCATCCAATTTCGCGTTGTAGTTGTTTTCAAGAAATTTTCGAACACTACAGATTAGATATTTTTTTGTTTTTATATATTATTAGTTCTTACCCTCAAATGTTTTCATATAAGTTTTATTTTAGGATACAATAAAAAATGCCTATTTGATATATACGAATTCACTTAATTTGATAAGAATTTATTTTAGCTTAGTTTAATTGACATATCATTGAATTTGAATTGTTCTGAAAATTATCCATATTCATTATTTTTATTTTGTTCTATAAATTCGTAGTGACGGTTCTGTTCAGCGATTATCAAATATGATTTGAATATTTGTAAGCAATACTTGAAGCTTTTCTTTTGTAATAACTATTGTCTTATTTATTTAAGTGTATATATAACAATATATTACTATACATTATTATATATTCACTTAAATAAATAATAATATGCAATGCATTTCGTCCATTAATACTAGAAATTTCTTTCATTACGACGGGCGCGATTGAAACGTTGGTCTTTTAGTGCACAAATACAGTTTGTCTACTTGGTAAATATTTCTTTTACGTGTCATCGACTTCCCCGGGGTACATTTTTGAAGTCAACGTGTTAACCTCATAAGCTAATGTAACAATGCGCTCGGAAACGCCTAAAACGAGAAAAGTGGTATTAATATGTAAATAATCATAACAGTGTCTGAACGAAACTACTAGCAAACATTTAATCGAGAAATTAGGAGACATATTAATGTTATGACCAGCCAACAGTACTCATTCTCTTTCGCTCTTGATACTGAATGTAAACGACAAGATGGCAACGACGACGAGTTGCGAATTGGGCCACGAGCAATGAGCCACGATACCGGGAACGGACTAAAGTTTTTATTTTTTCTAACGAGATTTATTTACAATGAAAATATTTACGAAGCAATAGAACTACTACAATACTATTAAAATAACCTGACATTCGTACTCCGCGCGGTATGGTGCAAAGAACTCTGGCTGCATTCTCTCGTTACGAAAGTAATCAGCCATTTTGTTACCAGTCGCAACATTTATATTACAAAATAGGGCCTTAAATATTTTTTTGGTCCCTAGACCTCACGGATCTGACGATTCCATAGCAAGTGACACAAATAAATAGATTGGTTTTGTCGCATGTTGACCTACTCAGTATCTTCCTTAAGGCAAAAAGCCACAGTGCGTACTTGACCTTAGTATTGCTTTAGCTGAATGAAGCACATTTTGAACTGCGCTGGTAGCTCCATGCTTACTGAATATTATCATCTGTATTTTATGTATAACCTGTATATGTAAAATGGTCTTGCTTGTGTCAGGCAAATAAGCGCGCCGGTTGTATATTTGAGATGTTTTGCATTGGAAACCAATTATGTGAATTCAATAATTTAGTTTGGAAGTCTTAGTCTAGACTTAGTAATAATGTCAACTACAGCAGAAAATAATTTGTTTAATTTTGATCTTAGTTTACTACCGGATTCTTCTAATAATGTTACGGTAAGTTGTAGGTTATTTATTTTTTCATTAGTATTTTTCTTTTATATGAACGCACTTAATGATACATTACATGATAATATTACTACAAGTATTATGGTTAAATTATGCTAGTATATTTATTGCCATCTACAGAAATTATCGAATAAGATGGAATCAAAGGTTGGAAAAAAAATCAATACCTCAAGTATATTATAAAATTTTGTACCAACGTAATTTTAAGTTAGTGATTATGTTTTATTACCCCCCTTATGTTTTGCTTATTTTTTTATATACGGGTAATATATAACAATATTAATTTTAAATATTCTAGCATGCTTTTCGCGGTTTTACACTCTTGTTAATTTTTTTGATTATAAATAAGGTAAAGGATGTTAAAATCTATATTATATGTTTATAATTATCCCATTTATTCTTTATTTTTATACTCCTATTAAGTAAAATCTCTAGAAAAGTAATAGAAATTCCTGCAATACCCATGGAATTGGCAAGTCAAAAATAAAAATAAAATTTATAACAAGTCAACCATTTGCTGCTCAGTATTCTACTACTACTAGATAAGAGGGTAAAAATCACATAATGGGAAAATACAAAAGTGGTAAAAGAAGCTGTACGGGAGGACACCAAATGGATTTGTACCTCTCCTGATGTGATGTGTAATAATGATTTTAGTAAAACAAGCAAGCCTTATAAATTCATAGAGCTTACAGAATTATAAATCAGACTAATGCATATGAATATGTGTGATCGCCACAAAAAAATCTGCTATCAAGTGAACAAAAAAATGTGGGGAAGATATAAAAAAAGAAAGTAAAGTAAATAAAATGTTAAGAAACCAGAAAAGCAAAATAACTATTCTCATAAAACTAAGTATTTTTATGATACCAATGTACATATTTTAAATATAACAAAGTTATAAAAACTGGTTTACATTGAATGGAGATATTGTAAACAAAATATATACAGTTATAATATGGTATTTCTCCCTTTTTGACCAACATAATTTATAAAGGGTTAAAAAGGTTAAGTTTAGCAGAGGGAGGAATCCACAAAACAAACATAAGAACAATAAAGAATTATTATGAACTATCAAAACCAAAATATGTTTGTTTTCCAGGATTTTCTTATTGAAACATAAGTTTGATAGCTTTATCAATGCTATTTTCTTACAGTACTGTACTTTTTAAATTATTTTGCGTATGATCTATTGTTAATTAAAGGGGATCTAAGATTATTTGAACATATGATCTAGGAAAAAGCATTAAACTTGGATTGGAAAGGAACTCGGCCAAAACAAAAATAATATCCAACATTACAATAATAGAAATAATGGATAAAAGAGTTATACTCGAATATGTCAAAGAATATACATTATATTATTGCTAAGTCTTGATAAATATTGAACATTTGAATTTAAACAAATCTACAGATTTACCGATATATTTTAAAATATTATCACCCAATATTTCAAACCCGTTACAGCATTCATGGTTGTGAGTAACATTGAGCTGTTTGATTTTCTGGTGTCACTTGTTAATTGTGCATTCTGTTTGGTTGAATATTAAGTCTGATCTATGCAAAAAAGGATTCAAGACA
This sequence comes from Graphium colonna, assembly GCA_025505425.1. Classification (NCBI taxonomy): domain Eukaryota; kingdom Metazoa; phylum Arthropoda; class Insecta; order Lepidoptera; family Papilionidae; genus Graphium; species Graphium colonna. Next base: position 11,850 of record JAOCPS010850861.1, read on the forward strand.
TCGGATTATAAAATTTAAAAATAAACCATGATAAGATCCATAGTGGTTTAATTTTAAATGTACAATATCTTGAGAAAATTCTGCAAAATATAATTTACCGTGGCAATTAAAACAAAAATAGGTGATGGCTAGAGCTTATATTGGTCATTAAGAGAAAAAATAAAAAGCAGACAACTGAATAATAAAATGACCACACTGTTTTCATAGAAAAGTACAAAAAAACAACTTAAAACTGTACTTTGGACACAAATTTTCTGTGGATTTAAAAAGAAACCACTAAACACAATCTTTTCGAAAATAATATGGGACTATTTTGGGAATACTCCCAAAATAGTCCCATATAATTATATACATCCGTTCAGATAAAAAAACGTGTCTATCTGTTGCAATCCTGAAAAATGGTGAAGATCCTTAACACATTCCTGGGACACCAATGGGGGGTAACCCAAGATGAGAGGATGATTTATAGTTGATTCTCGGATCATTCTGGGTAAGAATGGCAGCAAACAGGCATTACTAGGAAAAGTTGAAGGAGGCCTATGTTAAAAATACTGAGGGATTAGTGATATTTTATAAATGTTTTCATAAATATGTTATTATACTAAACATCTTTCTCAGAAATTATAGCTTCTTTATTTTATTATTAAAATATTTGTAATAACAGTATCTCCTCACATTTTCATAACAATCAATTACCAAAAGCTCATCTATTTAAAATTTTTGTTTCAGCTGGAGAGCAGGGTTGAAAAACAACGTAAATCTATATTTATCTTGAAAAAGAAAGTAGTATCTACTGAGTAAGTAATATTTTATTGTCATAAATATTTTCATTCCTCTTGAATTCGTGAATTAATAAATTTCTGTTTTCTTGTAGTGCTGCTGTAGAGAATGTTCTAAATTCTAAAGCACTATTAGAAGATTCAAAGAAAAAATTGTCAGCAGCAACAGAGGAAAATAAACAAATTTGTATAGATTATAACAATGCATTGGAGAAAATAAGGAAGTTAGAGAAGGTATAGTATTTTTTTTAACTTAAGTTTGCATTTTATTTAATTATTTTTTTGGAATCTTTTTTAGGTTACTATAGCATTATATAAATATGTTTATGAGTATAAGCAGTAATTAATTAAAATTTCTGAAGTAGAGAAAATTTATTGTACTCTATTTGTGTAGTCAAGTCCTGTTGCATTTTTGCCTTACGTTTATACATATTTACTTACTAATGTTTTTATAAATAATGTTTCCCTTTTTGAATTGCACATAGTTAATTTTTATTATACACTGTAATGTTGTGTCAAGTCAGGTAATAATTAGAGTAGAGAAAGACCAATTGATTTTTTTTACAAATTGACTTTTTTCAAGGATGGAGAAATTTCTCATCGACATGTAAAGGAGTTGCAAGAAAAATTGGAAACTTCGGAAAATCAATATAAGGCAATACAATCACATGCAAATCAGCTTCAGGTAAATGAATGTAAATTTTAGATAATCACTAAGGATGAAGATTTCTCTTTTTTAATAATGATAATATTTCTTACAGCAACTTGTTCTGGATTGTGAGACGCAGTTAGAATCATTAAGGATAGAGAATCAACTGGCAAAAGTAAATACAAAGGAGCAAACAAAAAATACTCAACCAAAGAAATTTGACTATGACACTCTTATTAATGATCTCTGTTCGCTTCGAGATGTTATATTACGAAAAAGTAAGTATTACTAATAATTTATAAAATAAATTTTAAAGTCTGTGAAAAAAATGTTAATTACTCTTATTTTATTACAGAAAATTTAAAGAGCCATCATAAAGCAATCTTAAAGAAGTATGAGAAATATAAATCAAATACAGATGATTCTGCTTCTGAATGTAGTATTGGTGATATTGATGATGTTTTCAATGATACCACTACATCATTTTTGTCTCCAGATATACTACCGAAAGCAGCAACACAACAAGTATGTTTACACTCTTTAAACATATTTTCACATTTTTAACTTATTATAATAGAATATTCCAACATATTAAAAACAAGAATTATATTGAAACTTTGTGATGAAAAACTTTGAACACATGTATGTGATGCTTTTATTGTAAAAATAACATTTTATATTAATATTATCCTTTATTTAGTTTTATTACTTAAATTATTAAAATGTAATCAAATACAGTAAAATTGTATAATTCCTTTATAGGTTCATCAATCATTAGCCGCAAGTGAATTAGAGAAAAATATACATAATGGTAAGTTTTTCTTCTTGTATCAGTAAAACAAGGTAGTACAAATAGATTATTATCATTATTAATAAATTTTTGTAATTGTGTTTCATGAAATTAAATAATTTAAAATTGCATATTCTGACCCAAGATTTTGATTGCAGATAATTTATCAATAAAAACTATTTATGGAGATCATGATTCGGATTCTAATAATGAAGTTATCAGCGAGGACACAGGAAGAGGATCATCTTTAGCTTGTTCTGATATTGAAAAATGTTATAATAGTCCTGACTACTTTATAAATAGTCCCTCAAGTATTGGCATCATGAACAAAAAGAACTATACTGATATATCAACAAGCCCCATTACTATTCAAATAGAAAGATCTGATGCATGTACTAGTCCTGTATTATTTTCTAATAAAATTAATGGCTATAATGTTAGGGAAAAACCAAAACAAACTAGAGATATTGGAATTACAGTGCATCTCAGTGACTTAATAGTCCATAAAAATGTAGCAACAAATACTATTAAGATAAATGTACAAGAAAGAGCATCAAGCCCCTTGAGGGTAATAGAAAGTTATAGAGCAATAAGGCCCATAGAGAAAAATTATTTAGAGGGAGTATCAAGCCCTGTTGAGAAAAATCTACAAGAAAAGACAACAAACTCTGTTAAGCATGTGCAACAAGAAAAGACAGCTACTTCTACTGAATTTGAAGACATTTGTCCTAAAATCCAGACAAGGGTCAATGAAAAAGAAAATGTAGAAGTAAACAATAGTGAAGTAGTAGATGATAATCAAGGGAGTGATTTTGAGGTAGAAAATATTTTAAGGTCAGTGCGTTTAGATTACAAGTTAATAACACCTATTCCTAAGTCTCCAGCAAAAGTACAGAAGAATGAAGAACATTCACAGATGGTTATGCATCATAATTTAGAGTACCATGGGGTTGACAACAATGCTTTAAGGGATCATGTAAATGCTGATATTGTATATGATGGCAAAGAAACAACAAGAAGTAAAGACAAAGATGTTATAATAAATATTTCTGAAAAAGTCTTGCCAGAAGAGAATTGTAGACCTGTTGAGAATCCACTAAAAAATTCATCAACAAAATTGAATGTTGTCCATAGTGTAAAACAACCAAACTTTAAGGTGTCTCCTGAAATTGTTAATATACTAAATGAAAATCAAATTCATAATAATAAACTTGAGAACAAAATTATCAGCCAGGACTCTATAGTTAAAATTCCGATACAAATAATAGATAAAATCAAAACTAAAAAACTGACGAAGTTAGAAAAATTAAGAATGAAGTTACTCCCTAGATCCAAAATTCCTAGGGATTTGACACTGCCAAATAGAAAAATCAGTAGACTGAATCCACCATTAAACCAGAAAAGCATTGAGGAGCAATCTGCTGCACCGGATAAAAATAGTAAAAGAGCCTATGAAAATGCTGTGAAAATATTTGCAGAATTGAAAGCTAATGGAAAGAATAAGCCCATAAGTTCATTCCCTTGCAAAGCTGCGGTTAATAATACGAGCATAACAAAGGAAATACAAATATTCATTCCAAAATGTGATGGATTAATAGCACAAAATAAAAATCTCATTAAAAATTTCGAGCTAGACAGTTCTTTGGTTAAATCTGTTGAAAAATCTACTTCCGTCGTCGATAACGATTCCAATCTTCAAAATAAAAAAACTAAAACGTATGTAAATAATACACCGGCCGATATAGAAAATTCACCCTCACAATCAGTATTGCGTCGCAGTAAACGTTTGTCAACATCAGCGTCAACCAACTTTGATATATCAAACAAAACTATTAGAGAAAATGAAGAAGAATCTATAATAAACGAAGTTGAATGTTGCAAACGCCTCAAACGTTTTGCGTCAGATAAAATACAAAGTGAACCTACGAAATTGTTAAGGATTTCTGATTCATCACACACTTCAGACAAACTTAATACTGAACAAAGTTTTACTAATACTATATCTAAGCCCATTGAATATAAAAGAAGATCTGCTAGGATATCCACACAGAATGAATTCCATAACAATAATAATTTGATAAGTCCTAATACAGCTGATATTGTTAGTAATGAAGATCCTGATATATTTAAGCTGGCGATCGAACCAACACCTAAAATAAATAACAAATGTCAGAAAAATACTTCAGAAACAGTTTTTAATCCTAAGGGAAGTATTCTATGTCGAATGTTAGAGAAATATGCGAAGTTTGATGTCAGATTTTACTCAAACAGACTAAAAGGTACTTTTATTTATTAATTAACTTTATATACAAACATTATGTTATAAGGTCGAAGTTCTTAGTTTGTGTTAATAGCTGGTTAGACTTTAAGACTGTATATACTCTTGGATACTATTGGAATCAAAAGACTAATGAAGGACTATGAGAAATAGTTACTAAATATCATTTTCACATTAATGTTAATTATTAACTCTATTGCATAAATAAGATTAAAATTAGATAAAATCCAACCAAAAAGTGCTTCTTCATGAAATTTCAAATATGAAAGACAGAAATTTCCACAGAAAATTATAGTGATCCGACTCAAAGTAGTAAAAAAGTAATTTGTCATTTGGGTTACTTAGTTTTATCACTTGCAATGTAGTCGAGTTTTCGAGTTACTTGCGTCTGGCGACTCGAGTAAAGCTAGTTTCAATTACGTTAGTTAAAGCACTTGTATGGGTACTAAATAGGTGATAAAACGAAGTATGTATAGTAATATAATATCTTGAGAATATCATTCATTAATATAATCGATTAAGAAAATAAAAGTAAATTATTTCTTATAGTAATTAAATTAACTCCTTAATACATTTATATAATTTATTTAGTGTATCAAATAATCATAATGCCAAATTGTCGTGGTGCATCCATTAGCTCTTGTGCAATCTGACAAAAGTAAAAATTATTTCAATTGAGTAACAATTTGAACAAATTCACTCAAGTCACTCAAGTGAACATATGGTTCGAGATACATCAATATTATATAAACACAAGCATGCTCCTATAGTTTCTATACAATTATTTATTCTAATAATCAATTCATTTGAATAAGGTGAAAAAGTTGTGCCCACAGACTATATATTGTGTTGCTAAATAAGTTTATTTTAATTTTCAGAAAAACATCTTAAGTTTATCAGTAAAAAATTAGAAGATGGCATAGCTCGCCTGATTTCTGTACCTGCAAATGATTTAAAAGAAAGTATAAACAGATTTGTCAAGGATATGAGTAACTGTGAAATGAAATACTTTTTGGCTGCTACAATGAATTATTTGCAAAATCCTGAGCGTAAGGATGAAATGTATAACAAAGTGAGCATCCTAAATTCGCCCCCTATGACGAAGTCGGAACGAGTATTATTATATATTTTGAAACAATTACAATTTACATGGCCTTTTACGGACATTGTTGAACTTGTTCTATCGCAGATTGAGTTTGTACTGTTCCAATTGAATCATACACCAAACTTTGGAACAGTTGAGAGCATGTCTCATTTCTATGCTGTTTTGTGTCGATACTTTGGGAAAGTCACCCGCCTGCGTTTATTTATAATTGATGCCATGTATTGTATACAATTTAAGTCAGTGGCTGTTGTAAAACAGTGTGTAGAAGTTTGGATGCAAATTTTACCATTGGCTCACATGGGAATTGGTGAGTTTCAAACAATATAGTTAGTCATTTATTTCGTTACTTTCGGCTCCTATATAATAATTATCTGTATATTTTTTTTACAGCAAAAAGCCCTATCGTTGCTTGTTTAGTATTTCTGTTACACTTTTATAAATGTGAAGATAAATTTAATAGAGTGCAAGATTTAAGAGGCCTATTAAGGCGTAAATACTTTTACGAAGTATCTGAATGGACAGAGTCCTCTATTTTGGAAAAGTTACAGAATGCTATAACGGAATTGAGTGGTATGTATAATTAATGATTCCAATACATATTCTTTTGAAAGTCAGTTCACAAAATTGTTACACTCTACTCTACAATTTATGTAAGAAAAACCAATATTGTCTATACACATACATGATGTCGTGTGACCATAGCACAACACATAAGGCGACAATCTTGAGACGCTATGATCGTCAACACAAAGTTTAGAGACTATTAATGTTAAATATATTATTACCTTAGCCAATTTAATAAAATTTATTTGCTGCTAATAATAAAAATGAAAATAAATTATGTTGAACATTTACATAAAGGTGAAACCAAATGTCTATAAAAGTTAGGGGAATGAAAGTTGTTCTTCCACATTAAAGTGAGTAAGTTTATCTTAAAATGCTAAAAAAACTATACAGTTACTTTTTGTTTTTTTTTTTATTGAAAGGTAGACAAATGAGCAGACTGTTCATCTGATGTTAAGGGATCCCGTCCACAAGGACACACGCAACATCCGGAGAGTTGCGAGTGCGTTGTCAAAGCCTTTGTAAAGTCGGCATAAAATAAATGACTTTTGGGGATGCTGGATGGCCATGTCTACCCTTTTCTTTTCCCACTCTAATCCTCTCCAAATTCTTAATCCCGACCCATCCTATCCAATAAACCAATTGTATCCAATTTCCCAGGTTGACAACGCA
>JAOCPS010850965.1:0-18686 GCA_025505425.1 Graphium colonna
AAATTTGATAACTGATTGCAGTGGCTAAGAGGCTCAGCGCAGGCATCGTGCGTTGATTCCCAACCGGAGCAAATATTTGTATAAGCTACATTAAGTTGTCATTATTCTTAGTGTTTGTGTTTTTGTGTTATTCATGTTTTTAAACGTCCATGTAACACAAGACGTACATTTTATAATAAGCAGGCATCATTAAATAAAACATGAAAGATGTACATCATTGTGAAAATGAATTATTATGTCTGTTACGCTTTCATATCTCAACTGATCAACTTAAATTTTTTCATTAATCTAAAAGAAATAGATGAATATAAAGTTTCCTTCATGGTGAAAAAAATTCTTCACATGAGCACCGAAAACAAACTTATATTTTCCTCCGGCATACCAACTCCATTTGTTGATATGAACTAATGCAACATGATGTCGGAAATCGGAAAAATATTAACAAAATCTTCAATAACGCGAGTTTAAGTATATTTAATTAAACTAATTACAGTTGGTTATTTCGATTTACGTGGCCAAAACCGGCTTTATAAATAATTTTCACCACGGAAACTGCACATTATGCATAAGGCATTCGAATGCTAATACCGAACCGTTGCTCCAGAACGGGTTTTACTGCGAAATTCAAATATCGTTCGTTCCCGCAGTCGTTCGGGTCCTGAAGACCCTTTCCCACGTCGGCCGGTCTCACGTACCAGCGCTGATTTACCTTTCCCTTTTACTGGCCGTTTTAAGAAGTCCACTCGTAATACTTTCTCCGCCGACTCATTGACTTATGAAAACACGTAACATCCGAAGAGGCCATCACAGGTACGCCAAACGATATAGTGTAATAAATGTTTAGTGCCGATAATCTTCAGGTCAGTGTTATGCAATAAGAAACGAAACTGTTTCTTATTATATTATTTTTATATTCCACGTGAACTTTATCGACTTCTTAAATATATGTACGATAAAACAGATATGCTTGCTATACATTACTTTTACTTGCATTTTTTACTGCACGTGATTTTAAAAGACCTCGAAAGAGGACTGATACAACTGATATGCTTATACGGACAGCGAAAACTTTCGTTAATAAATGTTTTAGTCAGCCGCGACCCGAAATAAATGTAATATGTTAAGCTTAAACAACTCGCAAAACATGAAACTGTGAAAGTAAAATGAGTACCGCAACAAAATTCTTTAACAAAACGCAAGCATTCTGCACATTATCAAGCACGGAATATTTATTCAAATTTGTACGCCTTTAAATATTTTTTTAACATCCTGGGAAACCTAAGACAATAAAAACAATGGACATCATAACCTTGCCAAAAAAAACAATGACTAGCTGAGACCACTAACAATAAGCCGTCAAGTAAATTGACACAATTATATTGCATATAAAAAACTATATACAAAATATTTAGAAGCTCGCCTCCCGGGCACTGACGTTTTCATTAGCGTATCTTTCTTCCTTTCCAAGGAGCGGCTGGCCTTCCGTGTGAAGTTTTTAGGTGTCCAGCCCAGAATTTCAAGTCGGTGACCCAAAACATTACGGTGGACACCAGACCTTTCTGGAGTGAGCACGCTTTTTATTCTGTATATTTAATCCAACCTAAGTTCAAATCTCGGTACCTGTCTACTGAAGTTTGTGTTTTGTTGGTTGCAATTTTAATAGCTTTTGGCAAAGCTACTACTAATAAATACTGCTCTATGGTTAAGGTGTAATTACGTAACAAAATTGCATATCTTAGAAACAGAATAGAAATATTTCTAAGATATATTTGGTTTGCCATCCGCACTGAGTTACGTATCAAACTATACCCAAAGTTCTTTGCCTAGGACAAGCTATTACTCTGCTGAGAATTTTCCTTAAAATAGCTCTTAATTTTTTATATGAAACATCTTTAGACTAGGGTAAACCTGATTTTTGGCGTGGCGTTACGGGCCGTGGCGCCCTTCATCACTCTATATGATGGAATGTTTGTACAATACGAAGTAGTGTGTGAGATGTTGCGACGCTGTTATATTTAACAATTATTAAACTATTAATATTTTTTTTATTCACTTGTACAAAATACTTTCGATGTTTCAGCCAGCCGTCACATGATGGCGCTATTTTTTATTGAAAATATTGAAAATATTTTTGCGGCCGTTGGTGCCAGCTCGCCTGGAATGTTACGACCACTTCAGATAAAAAACCATATATGTAACGTAAAAGTTGTCTCATACATATTTTGCTTGATATTTGCTAAGACCCATCTTATAAATATCTGCACCTTAACATAAAGTATTCAGATATGCAGCAGTATCTTGTCTGCCTTTATCACTTAACATCAGGTGCCTGGTCTGATCGCTGAATAACTTCATCAAAAGAACGTGAACGATATTATCGACTTTTACGGTAAATAATATCACAGATTGTATCACAGCCGCTCCTAAACAGAATACAAATGCGCCCACGTCCAACTAACGGGAGCGGTAAGGCTTTAAACAGCCTCTAACACGTATTAATATAAATACTAACAAGAGCTCCTGCTGCTACCGCTACGATTAAACGGCTTTAAAGGGCAAGTTACAGAGAAGTGTTTCAATAAGAACGACTACAAGTTAAACAGACTTATGTTTTTCGAATGGAAACGTTTGTATTTTGGCATTTCGTCTTATGGGAAAGGCAATTGAGATCTATTTTTTTCATAGTTGGCAACATACGGAAGTTATTTACATCAATTGACAGATGCACAGAACTAAACATAATTTGAATTTATGTAAATATCTTTTTTATCATGTACATTTATAGGTGGTAGAGCATAACATCTTTTCACAGCTTTTGCTGCACTTCTACGGCCGGGGAAGTACCACTGCCCTTTGTAAAGTCGGCATAAAATCAAGTACGCATGTCTTTTGGGGATGCCGGATGGCCATGTCTACCATTTTATTTCCTTATTCCTATCCCTTCCAAATCCTTAACCCCGACCCAATCCTATCCAACAAACCTATTCTATCCAATATCCCAAGTTGACAACGCACTCGCAACTCTCCGAATTTTGCGAGTGTCTGTGGGCGACGGAATCGCTTACCATCAGGTGAACCGTCTGCTCGTTTGCCTTCCTTTCCATAAAAAAAAATCCAATAATGTTGTGTATATATATGAGTGGTTAAATTATCAGTCTTGTGCATCAAATTGTTTCTATCAATATTGTAAAAGTTGGATAATTTAGCTGTTGTGTGTACCTATATATAAATTAATAAATTGACGAAAGTTATCAAGTCAAAATATTTATGCATAATCGTTGATATATTGGTAAATCTGAGTAAATAGAAAAAAATATTAAGTTATTTTTTTTCTATTAAAGTTCTTAAGACAGGCACGGCAGCAAATCTACTAGTGACTGACCAATGCAACACTTTTCTTATAGTCCCATGACCGAATATCTGATACGACGAAAAAAGATATCTAGAAATAATGAACATCTAAGGATCGCGACTACTCAAAAATAAATCGCGTGACAAAATAGTATTACACGAATCCCAGGAAGCAACATCAAAAACGATTTTTTTTATTTTAACCACGACTGCATCGTGAAACAGGTATCTACTATCACCAGGCCACAATGCGAGAAGGTTAACCTATCAGTGTTAATCATGTGAAAATTAAATGCGTGGAAAAAGGAATAGTATGCCATCGTTTTCACATTCTTGTTTACTAACGATTAAAAGTCGATTCCGTGATCCCACTTCTCTAGCTTGGCCTAATCTGTGAGCTTTGTACTGTGATAATTTACTTTGAATATAGACTCGACGTTCCTCTATGTTCAGAGCAAACTTCCGTTTAACATTTCAAATCCAGCATGTACGACGGACTTATTTTTTTTCTTTTATACTATCTTTTTTTTCATTTTTTATATATCATTATTTTATCATTCATTTCATTACATAGTCATTACAATTTATAATTACTTTATCATTCATTTCATTTATAAATCGGTTCATACAAGTGATTTTGTATGACTTTTTCTTATAGTGCTTCTCCAATAATGAAAGTTAGCAGTTAGCTTATCAAATGCACTCCTATCCTTTGCGAGGTGAAATATTTCTGAAGAACTCGCACTCCCTATTCACTCCCTGATGTTATTCAACCAAGACTTTTTTCTACGATCTACTTTTTTTCATCTAGCAATCTTTTCCAAAATTGTATGGCTTACACAACACAAGCAAAGGTGTCAATAATTACGAATGACAAATCAATAACACAAAAAAAAAATAAAATGCTATCTGCACACGATTTCTTTATAACAAACTCAAGATTATGAGGGTATATTTTTTGACATTCTATTGATATGACATGAAACCTATATTCTACTCAGAACCACAGTGCATGCTCACTTACACAGGCTAGCGCTCGTAAAAATATATTAAAAATCATTTAGAATATTTTATGGCCTATCTTTGCGAATGGGATTACACGTATTACGAACTATAAAAGAAGCTTTAGTAAAGGTATTTACTACATATTAATTTTCATCGAGTTATTCAAGAGTTATAGGACGAGATATAAACGGACAAACAAAACAAAATATCTAAATTTGGGTCAGTAAGTTATATAAAACATATTTATCATAAGCATAAAACATATTTAATATAAACATAAGGGTACATACACTAAACGGTAAATAAATTGTAAACATAGTCTATGTCCATCGCAAATAATATTTAAGAATATTTTTTGTCATAATTGTTTATATTTGTATATTTAAAAGGAACATACCGATATCTTAATTCACAAAAATTTTGTCAGGGTGGCCATAAAATATTTAAATATTTTTCTAACTAAATACAAATACGAATCAAGCTCATCGCGTAGAGAAACCGAAAAGGTCGAATAACTATCTATTGAAAGAATTGTGAATGATAACATAAAAATTTAAACTTTAGCAAATCATGTCTTTCCAAACTCTACGTTTTTGACAAAAGTGGAGTTGTTGTAGCTGGTTTGCGGGTTAAGATATTGATATGCTAATATAGATGCCTATTTTTTTTGTAACAAATATTCAACATCGCAGCATTTTCAGCAATAAATAATTGTGCACTTCATGTTATAAAATATAAAAACTATCAGATTATAGATCCGAGTTTTGAGTTATGGCATTATCGGGCCTTATAAGGAGCACTTGCTGCTATTCGTTAGCAAAGATTAAATTGTCCCTCGAGGGTTGCACTTAATGTACTCGAGAATCGTGTGCACTTGAACGTAAAAGCGAATAAAATTATGAATTTAACTGTTGACAGGATGTTTTAATTTGTAATATATATAATGGTATTCCTTATACCTTCTCTTTCTTAACAAATTTCCAAAATCTAGACAAAATATTAGAAAAGAATCTAAGTAAAGTAAAATAATAGACTATTTTTAAATTGTCCCACTGCTGGGCAAAGGCCTCCTATAGGCTTGCAGCAAAAGTGCGAATTGACGAACTTCACATATCTCAGAAATATTTTTTCTTAGACACAATTTTTTCCTTCACCGCAGTGCACGTGGTAAATCATCACTTAAAATTGCAATTAAAAATTAACAATTTCGTTGGTGCCGACACCGGGAATCGAACTCAGGTTCGCTTTGAGTAAACTGAAGTGAAGTCAAACGCTCGGACACTGAGCTACCACGGCTATTTTTTTGTCAATTTTCAAATAACGTATATCAAATAAAAAATTATTTACTTTATATTATTTGAAAATCGACAAAAATTTAATTAAATATTTTGTTACTACGTCTACAGTTTTGTTTTAAGATGAAATTATCTTCTCGCAGACATACTAATAATTTAATTCATCGACATTACTACTAATATTCAAATGTATACACTTAATACTCAGCAAAATACAAAAAAAAACAGTACAGTATTACTTCAAATAGGGGGTATCCCCACCGTAACAAAAAAGTAAACCTAGATAGTCGTTCCAAAATGCATTCCATTCCTACCCTCTTCTTTTCCCACAATCCTCATTACTTCTCCTGCCAGCAGCGGTTTATCCTTTGTAAGAACTAGGCACCTGCCTAAAGGCGCGACATAATAAAGGGGCGTACGGACAAAATTTTTCGACGGCGCTAAAAAACAAACTAAAAAAGTTTTTACAAAGCGGAGGGGGCGCCGATAAAATTCTTACTTAGGGCGCCAACAATATTTAATAAATAAATATAATTAATAAAAAAAAATTAATTAGGTCAACAGTGTATGAATTTGTCATAATGACTTTATCATTATGTCAACCTAACTATTTGGTAAATCTTGATGTTCTGTAATTAAACACTTTCTTAAACTTTTTATTGTAAAAGCAAGTTTGAAACTCAGATAAGTCATCTTTACACATATAAGTAATCTAATAATATACGGTTTACGTTCTTGCTTCTCTGTTTAGAGAAACACGATAAGATATACAAACTTTCTTGATACATCACAAACGCATAACGCAGGCAGAAAAACGCATTCAAATACATAACAATCTCCTCAGTTTCAGAATGTACCTACTATATTATATAATACTATAAATGACCATATGAAGTTTCTTTTAGAAACTTTTATAGAACTTTTATTATGTATGCAACTTGTGATTACTATCCCGTAGTCATTTATATCGATATTTATTGTAAAGAAAATATTTTTTTTTTTTTTTTTTTCAGAGAAAGCGTTTTCAGCGCGCCTCAAGTGTATCTTTTTCACTTGATTTTCTACCTTTTATATATTACATATTTTATTTCTTTGGATTTTTTTTATAGAAAAGAAGACAAACGAGCAGACGGTTGACCTAATGGTAAGCGATTCCGTCGCCCAGAGTCAAACGCAACATCCGGAGAGTTGCGAGTGCGTTGTCAACTACGGAAACAAAAATCATCAAAATCATGCATGCTCTATTTTATGCCGACATCATGCGACATTTATTTTATGCTGACTTTTTTTTTGATACTTTGGTATCCATAAAAAGGAGTGTCGGAGATTAACAAGACGAAGAGAACTTCAAAGCAAATTCCGCAGGTTTGTAATATATATTTTTTTTATTTCACAACCATTCCAACTAAGCTATAGGCTTGTTCTAAGATATGGTTTACATCAATAGTCGAATGGCGGGATTCGTACCCTCGATCACAATCAAATGTAGGGCCTAATAGTAGGTTAGGACGAGTCTGCCAGTCTTCCACCTCAGTGGAATTATGCTTTGAGCAAGACAGGCAGTAAACATCGCCCTCAACCTGGGTTCGAGAACATCTTCTAGGGCCAGCGCTAATGAGGAAGAGGAGCACCAGGAGGCCCCTTCTTTCAGGACCTCTTTGATGTGTATTTCGCGTCGAGAAGGTTTTAAAACCTAACCATTAGGCTAGTTAGGTTAATTAGCTAATTAAGATTACTATTCATGCAGATTGAAGATTTACGCATGCTTATCGCTTAAAAACTCTTTAATAAACAAAAGCAATTATTTCTTATCTATGTATAGAAATATCAGGACGTTAAATTGAAAATGAGACTTAACCTAAAGTTAATTTTCTTTTGCCAGTGTCACTAATTGAAGTTATCAATTACGACGAATTTTAAAGTGCACTTTGCTGTTTTTTTATAATTAAATTGCACCTGCGCATTTTTTACACGTGACATTTCAAGCGTTTCGTGCAAAGGGCGGCTGTATTAAATGTTTCTTTATTTAATCACCTAATTTTATATATAGGTAGATAAATTTCATTGGTGCAAATCTTTAATTTTTGCGTTCCCATGCGAACTCGTTGGAATAAAATGAAATAAAGAACATTTTTAATACTCGAAACTTGGCAGGCGTGCTGACGGTTCACCTGATGTCAAGTGAAATCCATAGACACCGATAACATTCAGAAGCTGGAGGTCTTTAAACAGCCTTGGAAAGTGAGATAGCTGAGTAGAGAATTGAAAGAAACACATTTAGAATAAATAAAGAAAGAAAAAAGGGACTGGGATCGCCGATATACTTACTGACAGAAGAGAAATTTTACGACGGCTGACTTAATTCTCTACTCGTACAAGCCGATTAGCGCAGCAAAACGTGTAAAAAATTTTTTGTCCTACAATTTATGCAATATGTGTTAAATTTACCAAAAAAATTTAATTTATTTTTTCACGAAATAATTTATAAATAAAAACTCTACTATTTATTATATTATTCACTACAACCATGCACAAATTGAATATTTTTTTCATTTAAGTTCAAAACATAATAAAAGAAGCATCAAAAGAATGCAATAGTCAATAAATACGTGTTGTTTTTGTTTACTAGAAGAGAAAGACCCGCCATTGTTTTCACAAAGTAATGCAGCGCGAATCAAATGGAAAGAATGTTGCCATAAAAAGAACGATTCACATGTTCAGCAATTATTGCCTTCGGGCTCTCGGATGTCCAATCTGCGGCTTGAAACTCCGTTGCTATGTAATTTTAAAAAGAAACCACCGCTCATGTCCAATACCCATCAAATTCGCGAAACATTTTTGTTACGGTAAAGCTTATTATCCGTTCTTTATCTAATTTATTCTCCTACCCAAACATTAAAACGCTAGAATAAATTTTTGAGAAAATTGAAACAGATTTTCAAATATCATATTTTATGGTTAGTTGTGTTTTTTAAAGACGATTTAAAGTAAAATTTTGATCATTACTAGACCCTATGGTCTTTATTTATTTACTCTTTATGCACATACACAAGTACGAAGATGAACTTAATGGCGTAGGCATTATCTACCAGTCAACCTTTAGAATCATCGTGCACCAACTGAATAGCAAAGAATATTCAGTTGGTGCACGAGAAAAACACAACATTAAATAGGATTAAAGACGTAGTTATTAACAATATTATAAATACTTAACTGAAATAATTTCACAGCTAAAGGAGTGAACCAATTAAGAAGTATAATCAAAAAATGTACATACATAATATGTATTAATATACCTATAAATAAATACATATACTAAATATACATATATAAATATGTTATTGTCTAACGCTGCTTAAAACTTGTGTATAATCTGTTCTCGAACCTTTCTGTCAAATGCACTGCAAGTGCTAGCCAACCTGATCTCGAGAGGCAGCTCAGTCCAAAGTAGGATAGACTGGATAAAGAAAGAAGAGTGCATGAAGTCAGAACGGTGAGAAGGACATTCTAGGAGACGATTATGCATTATATATGTATATTTTTAATTTAGCTTTATGGTTTTCAATTTTGCTTTAAATGATTAAACAAATTTTATAGCATAAAAAAACAGGTGATTTTATTTGGATTTAAGAAAAAAACATTTATAAATTCATGGTAAGACAAGCCATAAGCATGTTGATACATTACATAACATTTTCGGAACATTTTATATTTTTTTAACGTGCTATACTATGTGATTAATTTTTGTACAGACATAATTTATAATAATAAATATTTACAAAATATTGCAGTAAAACAAATATTTGCAACTTAAAGTACAAAAATACTCTAAAGCTTTAAAAATAATTTACATTTATCTTTTATATTTTTCCTTTGAAAGTATGTAATATTTTAAATTTTCATGTAAACAATCACAAAATAAGAAAAACCTTTTTCTATTCTATACATATATTAATATATCTAAACAAACAAACGTTTGACGTTATTATTATATATATTATTATGAAGGCAAATTGATGTTTAAGAGCTCTGCGCTTTCGCATCAATCTCTCAGCGCGCTGTGTTGCGCTGTTAGATAAGAAGATAAGATGGACGCATCACTCATTTGTCTGTAGAAATTTAGTGCCACTTCCGTCTTTCAAAATATAATAAGTTATGCTAACAAGAAAAAAGTAACAATGAAATATGTAACAATTAATTATGCTTAAGTTCTTATATTAACAGATTAAGAGCCGTGGTAGCTCAGTGTCAGCAATGAAAACAAGAAGACTTGCATATCGAAGAAATAATATTAAGATATGTGAATTCGACCAATCCGCACTGGGGTCGCGTAGTGAACTATTCCCTATACCCTCGTTTTAGAGGAGTGCTTAGCCCAGCAGTGGAATAATTCAAAAATATATATATTATTTGGAGACCTAAACAATCCATAATTCCAGATTTTGGTAAAATTTTCGACATCGTCGTATCCAATATGTTTTGTATGGTAAGCGTTTGTCTAACAGTAAACAAAGACGATAAAAAACACTAATACACTAAATCTAGTCCAGTCACCTTTAACATATAAAATATTAAATTTGTAATTAGTCGCAACTTGCCATCTTCGGTACTTATTCTTAAAATAAAATTCCTTACTGGATTAAATCTTAAACAACCGTAACAGCACCTATTTGCGTTATATCCGAACACAAAAAATGGTAATTAACAAAAAAGTTAATCCATGGCAATTCGAACTGTCGATAAAAAAATTATCTCCTCACTTTTTGCTTACGTTATACGAAAATACAGCTGGCCCATATTTTGATTTCCTTTTATTCAAAAATCCGTTATGTATTATACAGGGTAACTAGTGAGTCGCTTTTCATATTCATATTTTCATATAAATAATCAAATTATTATTAAAAATAAATATCGATTTACCACCAGGTAAATATAATCTAAAATGAATAATATTACGCATTTCGTGTTTACCCTAGCGGACACGGCGTGGCCGGAGTGGCGGGAAGGTCGTTGACCTGCGGCGTGCTCAGTTGTGTAGGCACCGCGCTATACCGCTACACCTCATTAATTTATCGGAATTTTTGGCTAAAGCTGTGCTTCTAATTTTATTACATAAATACGATAGCAATCGAGTGCCACGTATACGTCGAATAGCAAAATCAGTTCGTATTTGTTCGTGATAATCTAAAATGCTGTATTGATTTTAACGCCGTTTTCATCACTAGAAAGGGGGATTATCTGGACAGATATAGGCTATTATTTATAAACTAACTATCCGTAGCCGCGCGAAGTCGGGCGGAGCGCCGGTTGATTATAAAGAGCAATAGAAAGCTTTGATGAATGTAAGCCGGGCCTAAAGTCGGACTGAATCTAGACGAGATTGGAAAGTTGGGTGCAGCCAGTCGGTTGCAAAGTGCACTTTCCATGCAAGATGCGCTTTCTGATATCATATGGCTGTATACAATATTGACCTTAATCCTTCTATTACATTTGGCCGATAATCGTTTGCGCTACCAGTTGACGCAATGTACTTTAGAGAGACTTTTGTCGGGTCAATGTTAACTCAATCTCATTGAACAATGTCACTGATTTTTTTTCTAAGTTTATGTATTAATAAGAATATAAGATATCTGAAGGCTATACTATTTAAATACTTGATTTATAAAATTAATGTATTTTGATAATATTTAGAAAATAAATTATAAATTTTGATAATATTTAGAAAAAAATATTTTAAATGAGATAAAAATAATACTAAAGAAGCCAAGTAATATTAGTTCTCGGTAATTGTTTGAATGTTTGCCTATTTAATAGTGGCTGGTGCATTTCAAAGCGTAAAAAGCTTTAATTAAATAGAAAATTTTATTCGTAAAACATTTCAAGTAGCATTACCACTTTTTATGCAATAAATAAATGGTTGCTGCAATTTTAAAAAATCTTCAAGTTGGATATAAAATTATACCTATAAAAAGATCAATTCACATAATCACATTGTTCCCGTTAAAATTTCTTCGAAAAGAAGCTCCTTCTAACTCATGTAATGAGTGGTATTTATCATTAAAAAGCGTGCAAGTGCATTTATTAAAATATCATAAACTGGGAAAATTATACTTACTCATAATCAAATCACGAAATTTTATTATGTTGAATAAAGTCGTATAAAAAAAGTATATGCATGGTTCATATTACCTTCTTCAAATTTAAGGACCTTACGCAATTAACTTGTAATATTTATTATTTTGTTTGAATAAATAAATAAGTAAAGTTAGTAGTTACCATTTGAATGTATGTTTAAATAGGAACTAAAATTCATTTGACTTATTTGATGAGATGTTTCGGAATTTCAAAAAAAAACATTAAATTGGATTGGATGAGATTGGATAGGAAATTGTACTTTTGTCTAAAATATCTAATGACATTACCACGTAACTAAATTGCTTCTGAGTCGTGTAATCTTTAGTTGATAAATCAATGTATGGTGATGAATAAATATTTTATCTATTAATTCATCAGAATATATATTTATTTATTAATTCATCAGAATATATATTTAAAATTGCATAGAAAATTATATTGTTAAAAAATTAAGTTATGTCAGTACGTAGCTCCTGTATGGACATCTTTAACTATAAATAAAATTTTATCACTCATTTAATGAATCTTAGGTTATTTAAAAAGAAATAGTTGAAATTGAAGATTAAATTATATTTGGAGAAAATTTTGAGAAACGTTAGCACGAATATCCAATTAAGTTAGCACATCCTCTACACAGCTATAAAAATTTAAACAAAATTTCTTAGAACTGAGGTAATTAATGATTGTGCCAACTACATCAAAAATACCTAATAGAGTTTAATTTTGTCAGTCACTTGCCATCACCGGTATTATTATGAGAAACGACGACGACCTTAAGTTGTAAGTGAACGGGAAACACTTGGGAACACTTGGGCAAAACTTCAGCATAGCGAAGATGCTGTAATATTTATCCAACGGAAGCTTGTCCACAAGAACTCTCCGACCACACAGGAATCTAAGAGGAGTGACCGTTAAAGTGATATTACTTTTCCTCAGATACGCCTACGACATTGCAATCCGCATTCAGTTAATTAGCGACAGCCGCGATAAAATTGTATATGATACTAGTTATTACCCCAGCGTTCGCTTGCTCTACAGAATTATTCTTCCGCCTTAAAACAATTCCATTGTTGCATTTATTCCATAATAAAAAAAAACTTAGTTTCACTAGTCCCTATGCGTTTGCCAGTTAATTTTGACAGGTCATTTTTTTTAATAAAAATGAAGACAAACGAACAAACAGTTCACCTGATGGTAAGCGCTCTCGTCGCCTATACACACAAGCAATATCTGGAAAGTCGCGAGTGCGTTGTCAACCTGGTAAAATGGATAGAATAGAATTATTGAATAGGATTGGATCAGGACTTAGGATTTGAAGGGGACAGGAGTGGCAAAAAGAAATGGCCATCTGGCATCCCCAAAAGTCGTGCATACTTTATTTTATGCCGACTTTATAAAAGGCGACTTTATAAGGGTACTTCCCCGGGTGTGTGCGGCCGTGTAATTGCAGCAAAAGCTGTGAAAAGACCTTATGCTCCACCACATCCAGTTTTAAATTGAACTGAAATTTTGCATATACATATAAAGTGGATGAAGTCCAATATTATTATGACATGCATAAGCCCTGTCGATTGAGCCGTGGTGGCCATGGAGAGTAATAAAATGAAGAGACTATCGAGATGGAAGTCATATGATTATGCTTGTCATTTACTGTAATCTTAGAGGATATTCATTTTCTGATTGTAGAGTATCTATATTTTTTCTAAAGAATACTCGTTATTTTTTTTATTTATTTTATTTATTTATGTTTAATTTAAAAATACTAAAATATGACAAAACGATGAGTTCTCAAAATTAACTTTCAACCTATATGATATGACGTACAAGAAGCGTTTTTTGCAATAAAATATTGTCATTGCTCTTCCTTAGACTTATAGCAATAAAAATAATCAATAACCATCAATATTAATATCAAAACGTACAAAAGAATATTTTTGCATAATTATAGTGTGGGATGGTGAAAAATGCAACTAGTGCCTTGACAAGGCAGGTTTTCATCGGAGATAGCGTTAATAACGTCCCCAAGACATAATAGAAACAGGAACATAAGATGCATGCTAAATAAGAATATTTTAAGACTTTACATGCTTATAAAATTGTATTATATTTTGTTGTACTTGACACATTGTAACTGCTTTGTTATAAAAGACAAATATGACGGTCAAAAGGACAATGCGCATTTTTATAAGGCAAACCGTACCGAGTTGTATCAAGTTCAAACATTTTTTTTGGAGATTAGACTTGGTATATTAACTATTACAGAAGTTATTTTCGTAAAAAAAACCTCGGGTTTTGGAGATATTTGATAAATTAGAAAAATTGATTTATAGAAGATAGCTTCTATTCATTCTACATCACTATGTCACATTGCGCGAACGTCATTAAGAGCTGGTAGGGCGTAACATCCTTTCACAAATTTTGCTGCACTTTTACGACCGCGCTCGCCCGGGAAAGTACCATTGCCCTTTATAAAGTCGGCATAAAATAAAGTAACCGTGGCTTTTGGGGATGCCGGATGGCCATGTCTACCCTTTTCTCTTCCTACTCCTATCCCCTCCAAACCCTTAATCCTGACCCCATTCTATGCAATAAACCTATTGTATTCAAATTCCCAGGTTGATAACGCACTTGCGACTCTCCGCGTGTTGCGTGTGTCCATGGCTGACGGGATCACTTAACACCAGGTGAACCGTCAGCTCATTTGTCTACATTACCATAAATAAAAAAAGTCATGTAGGTAAAGCAAAATTCATATTTTTATACTTTAATATAATTCCACGCTTAAAATCAAATCCAAATAGTCTTAAAAAAATTATGAAATAATTACTATGTAATTTAATAACCATGCCGCGAGAAGTAGGGTTATTTGATTTTTGTCTTTAGATTAATTTTATTGCTTTGGAAATATTTTTGTTGTAAATCAATAAAAAAAAATTGATCTTGAAGAAAGAAAATTCTTATTGCTTAAAATTGTTGTTTAAAGAAAAAATAAATTTAATAAAGAATTAATTTCTTACGATTTTATCATTAATTTTCTAGTATAAGCATGTTAAAAAATACATTAAAGCCTCTGTAAGTAAATCTCATTATGAAAAAGCGGATTTTTTGCGTAGTAATTATGCATGTGCTCATTAAAACTTTCAATTTTAAGCAAACTTATTTTAAATTGAATTATATACTTTCAGTTTTCAGCTTTAACACATGTACATGAAATACAAAAAAAAATATAGTAATATGCGTCTAAAAGGTCGACATACTAAGTAATATCGAATACAAATTGTCTTTTATTTGTAACTTATAATGTATATTGAGCTGCTCCGGCGGTTTTATCCGCTTAAGTTGTTTTTTTGAAATCCTTTCATTGTACAAAATCATTTAATCCCACTAACAAGCTATCTTTGTATCAATCTAATCTATGCATCCTTACAACACGCAAACTTGGATATTCATAATGTTAGTGTAGCTTATGCCTGCAAAACGCAGGCATAAGCTGGCATGACATTATTTTAAGACATTTTATACTTTAAAAAAATGGCTAAAGACTTTTTTATATTATCACCGATCTGAAGATCTTAGTCCCATCAAAATATTCCAGCTAATAGATATATTTAGCTGTCCAGCTATTTTATGTATATATATATATATATATATATATATATATATATATGTGTGTGTGTGTGTGTATGTGTATATATATGTATGTATGTATATATATATATATAATTTTTAAGAATTAATTATTAATCTAAGTCTCTTGAAAATCTGTCTAACTGATTTATGTCTATGTATTTAGTCGGATTTATTAATATCACTCATCATGCACCTTTAAATTAAGTGCATTAAAATCTCTCTTGTGTTTGCGGTGCAAGCATATATCGGACATTTTATGGTTTAAAAAATGGCTTGAGTAACTCCTCATACCATCGCTACACGGAAGATCTAAGTCCCTTCAAAATCTGTTCACCAATTTCATGTATATCGGTATAGATGAAGCATTGATATCTTTCTTTATACACCTTTAAGTTAAGCGCATTAAAACCTCTCTTGTGTTTGCGATTTTTTTAAATAAAGTGCATAATCGTCTCTCTTGGGTTTGCGGTGCAATCACATATCGTTATCACCTCACAGCTTACAGATACACATTAAAATGGAGATTGCTTCGATAAATCCGTTAAAGTTCAAAACGTAAAAGCTTTAACCGCTTTTTTATTGAAATTAAAGGTTGGCTGTAATTTAAACCGGATTATCTCCACTAACACGAGACAGGTCACTATCGTTCTGTCCGTATGCACGTCAAACGAAAAGATTACATCGAGAAAGTAAATGTGGATTTGCGCATTGCATTTTATGGCCGTTATAAGAAGATTATTGCCTTAGAAAAAGTTTCGAGATGACCAAACGTTGCATAATCCTAAGCTCGATGATGTTGGTAGACGAGTTATGTGAAAGGAAGCGGTCATGTGATTTTTATCGAGTCCCGTCCTCTCACTTTCCGGTGCGAGGCGTGGGATACGAACACGTTACTTTGTTCGTCCGTTACAGATTTACAACGCCCAAACCGACCACTTTTACTTTCCTAGAATGTCTCATATCGTTAACCTATGCAAAGTTTATGATATAATAAAATTATTTATAGCTACAACCTTATGCAGAAGGAAAGCGGTGCGTATGCCTAGTTTGTTCTAGATATAAAAAAAACTTTTTCATGTTTATTGATCAAATGTTTATTAATATCTTCATAATAAATTTGCCGCATTGTTGTAATAAAATTGCCCCCAGTATCATCTGAGTTCTTGTTGTTGTTATGGAAAGAAAATTTTTATAGAATTGTAAAATTAAACATAACATAGCTACGCTATAATGACAGTAAAAAAATTGATTCTTTAAATAATCATGAAATCGGTAAATAATTTTTAAGTTAATTTCACGGGGGATTTTCTAAATTTCTTATTATATACACCTACCCTGAATGTCCACCTAGATTTTAACAACAAATAGCTTAGCCAAATAGGTCGACCCGTTTTTGGCTGAGATTAGCAGTCGCCTAATCATTTTTTATCTATTAGAGAAAATAGATTGAGCGAGCTTCTGATCCGCTGCCAAAATTGCAGTAGAATTTAATGAATAATAAATAAATATGTACTCAAAATTATTTTTACTAAAGAGAAGAGTGCAACAGCTCTATTCATAGATCTGAAAAATCTATTTATAGATCCGTAGACTCATTTGTAAGATCGCTGTGCTCTAGATTTATACAAGATTTGCTCATTTAATAATATAAGATTATATAATATAAGAACGAACAAACGAGAATTTTTAGGTGGTAAAGGATTATTTCACGGCTTTTGCTGTACTTCTGCGGCCGCGCTCGCCCGAGAAAGAGACACCCCCCTTTGTGAAATCAGCATAAAATAAAGTGTGCATGACTTTAGAGGTTGACGGATGGCCATGTCTACCCTTTTCTTTTCTTCATCCTTTCCTCCCCTCCATATCCTTAATCCCGACCCTATCCTATCTAATAAACCTATTCTATCCAATTTCCCAGGTTGACAACGCACCCGCGACTTACCGGATGCTGTGAGTGCATATAGGCGACGGGATCGCTTACCATCAGATGGAACTGCTCTTTTTTCTTCCTTTCCATAAAAAAATAATATTATATCAACACAAATTATTTTAATAAATTTGTTGAAAAGAAATCAAATTAAAAACGTTATAAATTAGACTTGGAACCAGACAATCTAGGTCCTGTTACAATTAATGCTCTGTATGGTTTCAGAGATGTATTTGATATGCAAAACTAGAAAATTTAAATCTCCAAAACAAGGTGTTTTAATGATTATGTTATCTTAATCAGATGTAGGTGACTTACTTCTTAGTTTTTAATATAATGTGATATGCTTATATACTAGTGATACTTTAATTCTGAATTCCGTTATTTTGATAACAAAATGCAGTGATATATTAGCTTAATGACAATAGTTCTGAAATCATCTGAATACTTATCTTTTCTTTAATTTTAAATTAAAAAGTTATATTCACCGTATTATAAGTTCCATGTACATAAGTGTATCTATAGCAGGCGCTGTAGCTTCTGCTGAGCTTATAATTTTAATGAATATTCTTTTATTTGAAACATTAAACTTACCGTTTTCAAGTTCTAGTTTTAAATAATAAACTGTTTTAATTGCATACGAATTATTTTTTTTAATTTGCAACAACTTATTAAATAAACATTTGTTACTCTAACAATTTTTTGGTAATAATTTAATTATAGCTGATTATAAATATTTTTGTTGTTTACAGCATAATTTATATTTATAAAGCAATTTAACTAATCTAACTACAATAATCTTACTCCGCGCGGCATGGTGCTAATAACGCTGGCTGCATTTCCTCGCTGAATGGTTATTCGTAATCTTTAGGCGAGAAAATAACCAGCCCTCTGGTCGCCAGTCGCAACTTTAATTTTATGAAATTTCATTAGTCTTACTTTCAATTTTAAGCTTCATTCTTTTTTGCTTAGAATTGCAGACGGTAAGATCATTTAAAACAGATATTAATTATGATATTGAAATGATTATATGTTTAACATGCACCATCTAGTTCATTCGGCCTCCGTGTCTATTGCATTAACCTATTACTATGTGCAAAAATGTACTGTCCTAAATTTGCGACAGGCCGTATGTGCTTTCACATTTTAATCCCCATCGTGCTAGACAGAGATAATGGCTGTCAAATTTCACGCAGCTTAATAAATCCCCAATAAAAGTAGGAGAACATACTGAACTAGTTAGGGCACATATTTATCGTACACATTGCATCTATTCAAAATATTGAAAGGTTAGGTTTTTTTTATTAACATTTACTCGTAAGTATGTATTAAAACTACCAATCTTA
>JAOCPS010851179.1:0-18665 GCA_025505425.1 Graphium colonna
TGAATGGTTATACTTAACCTTTGGGCGAGGAAAGAACCAGCCCTCTTGTCACCAGTCACAACATTAATTTTATGAAATAGCTATTTAAAAATGTTATACTAGTGTATATAGAAAACGTAAAGCAGCAATGACTTTGCAACTAATTTCTTTCGCATGAACAGTCCAACTCAAGGAACTAGTCTAGGCTGAAATATCGTACTGAATTATGGTACTGGGGTATACAGTATTATGGTATCGCCATAATAAATGGTTGCGACATAAGTACCGATTTTGGCTTACATTTTAGTAATGCCAACTAAAATAGCTTGATATTTTTCAGGGTTAATAGCAAGGCCATACCTAGTGGACGAGTCTTTTAATGCTTTTAAATTTTTGTTAAGCTTAAAAATCGCCAAGGAAATATCCTAAACTTCTGCCTGAATGTAAATAAAAAGTTCATCAGCATACAGATGATGCGAACAGTCAAACTTTGCATGCTGTATATAAAACTAGCAAAATATATCTGCTCTATAGTATAATCTGACATCTATAACATCATGTTTTTGCGGTAAAATGTATTTTTATTATTAAATATGTACTTTTTGTAAGGTAACGTACAAAAACTATAATAAGGCTTACATTTAACCAGAATATAGAGCTGTAAATCAATTAACTTTTCGTTTATTTTATGTAATAATTAAAAAAGCATATTTCAATAAATTATAACCACCTCTTTACTAAACTACCATATGCATTTTAAATGTATATGTTTATGATACAAAAGCAATAAAGAAATAAATCATGTATATTATCATATTTTCCGCTAAAAAGAAACTAGAGATAAATGTTAATCCCTTGAAAACCGCATAAATATCGTTTGCTGCGTTAGCTTAAAACCAACAAAAACTCCAGCATATCATAAATTCAGTAGCACTCGACGATTATACGAACTCTGCAAAAATAAATGTATGCCTTTACGATAATACGACCTCTTTCATTAGAGTAATTAAAAACCTACATGTTTTATTTAGATGAAGAAAGTAAGTGAGCAGACGGTTGGCTTAATATTGAGCGTGGATGTTGCCTGCCGGGTGGCAGGCAGAGAGTTGATATAGCTGTAGTCGATCATTGTCGGGTGACAATGATAGACTACAGCTATATCTATGCTTACATAGCTTACTAAATATATCAAGCAGCTATTGATAGCCTTTCAGATGCTATCTGTAAGATAGATCAATATTTAGTAGCTATTTAAAATTAAGCTCAAAGGTTTGTGGTAATCCAATTACATACCAAGCGATCGCAATTGTCGGTTCGCGCATCATTCATAAATCAGATTTTCCCCACTTCCATAATTTTCAATAATTTTACCATATTAATGAGCCAAAATGTTAAGAATCTTAGTTTGCTTGTATACAGTACAGTTAGTTGGAATCTAAAATGATAAGAAAAAGTGATGATAACTCATTATGTTGAGAAAGCCAGAGAGTAAGAAAATAGGAGTAGAAGAGAGTAAGGATGACTTTTAGACGATCAGATATAGCCTAAGCATTTTAATTTGCTACTTTGTATGAAGCAGTGGTAAAATCTGGATTTGAGATGTAGTACATATTATATTACAATATCCATTCTACTTTATAGAATATCTACAGGAATGTATTAAAAATAGGTGCATTACATACAGGAAAAATCTATTGTTTGCGCCACTACTAGTGGCACTTATGCCCTCATTTTGGCTAATATCTATTCTAATGACTCTCGAACCTCCTCCAGTACGCCCATATCATAACACCATAATGTGCTTCAGCATACACCGCATATGTATAAAATCGCCGCACTTTCACGGTTTGTGAGGCCAATAAAGACATTCAAATTTATATAGTAAGCTAACATCTGCTAGGGATTATACTGTAAATTAAATCAAGTCGAAAAGTAAGCACAACAATGCAATAATTCAATACACCATAAGCAGTTGCGTAGATTGGATTAAAAATAATTTTCAAGCTGCTGGTATACCGGATTAATAAATGGCATCAGAATCTCTAAGACTTCAACACTACCCATAACTTTGAATATGCCAGGTGGTAAATTATAAATATAAGAAGTTATTAGAAGCTATATATAAGAAATAATTAGTAGCTTGATTACGTTTTTTTCACGAGAGCTAACTCCGTGCTGATTTAATGTCATGAGTTAAAACAATTATTGTAATTTCTCCTCATTTTACAATTTCTACTTTCTTAAGCAATCTTTTTTTCTTGACCATAGGCATTAACCTTGAAATTTTTTTATGAAATTTATCTTTCATTCAATTTATTTAAAAGTCATGGCTGACCCTAAATAAGGAATACAATTGGCGGATTTAATGCTCAATAGGCATTCGATCCCAGTTAACCATAGGCGTAGATAGAGAGATTGTGGTAGTTGCAATATACTGAAATATATTACACATTAAAAAAAATATCGATAATATGTATACATAGAATTGATGATGTTTTCTTGTATCTTTATTTTCCTTCTTAAAAACAAAATAAAAAGAGCCCAAATTATTTTTCACGTTAGAATTATATATTTATACAGCTGTCACGTTAATAATTAAACTGTAAGACAAGTGGCCAGTCCTTCAGATATTAACGATCTATGCGAAATAAATTAGTTTTATATTACGTTTTAATATCGTGATATTATTCAAGGAAGATTAGCAATGGTTGTGGCTAGTTAATGGTGCTTGAAAGTGGAAAGCCACGTGACCCTTATTCTAAGCTTTATGAAGAACAAATACCAATTCTATATTAATTTGGAGACTCATGAGCATAACGGCATAGGTCAGTAATTCTTATTGGACAAATCTAGTCACTCCCTTGAACTAATACATTTTTTCCATTTTCTATTAGCACACGGTGGCCATCAGCGCCAGGGTCTGCGATTTGATTGTACTAACAGGTACAAGAGCTTAAAGACTTATTTTAGTGAACTAAATGTAGTATTAAATTGTACAGATACATACTAAGATAGAACTTTAGATTATTATTGTGCAGCCATTTAAAAACTTTATCTATTGTTTTATGTTTATTAATCTTATGCTCCTCAATTTTATCATATTTTTTATTTGAAGTCACTGTAATTGAAATGTCATCACCAAATAGTATCCACTAATGATTAGTAATATTGTTTTTTATTTATGTAAAAAATATACAAAAGAGGGCCAAGTACACTTTCTTGTGAGAGACCATATTTATTATACCTATAAATAGAAAAATACGATACAAATCTCTGTTTGTTTTTGTTGTGATTACTGAGATAGTCTATCCAGTGTAAATTAGGTCAAATGTTTCTCCTAGCTCAAATGTTTTCTAATTATTGCAGTGAAAAAAAACTTATGTGAACCTAGATCAAACGCTTTAGATAAGTCAAGAACTAGTTACTACTACCCCTAGTTAGGTAGTCATTATTAAGATTTGTAATTATTACATTCATGAGACTATAAGTGAGCAGAGTAATTGATAAATTTTTTTGAAAGCAAAATTGTTCGTTACTTATAATATCACGTTTATTCCGGAGATATTTTGGGAAGGTTTAGAATAATTAAGTTGCGCATTTTACTTAAAATTAAACGGATTTGGCGTTTAATATGCACATCACACCGAAATATGAACAAAGCGTGGGCCCCATTATCAAGAGTTAAATTTAACGCCAAACTACACTTGCATCTTAACAAACTACTAAAGATTAACCAGGAGATCAATCTTTTACGGTGTTGGTTAAATATTTAATATTTTTTAGGATAACGTAAAATAATAATATTAAAGATCACTTTTAACCAAATTTGAAGAGCTGTTAATTAACTAGAAGTTTTCCTTAATTTTCTTATTATATTTTTATATAATTTCATCCATTCAATGCAGAACTAATAAAAAAGAGCCATTGCTTGGCTGGCCTACAAGGGTTGGACCGATATAGACTGGCTAAATTTAATTTCGAAATAGTTTAAAAGCAATGCAAAATCAATATCATAACTGTAAAACTGGAAGCAACATCTAGTGGTAAATAAAAAAAACTTTTTAAAAAGTTATCATATTTTTATTTCTTTTCCAAACTCTATTCAACAATACACTACATTTTCAATATACACAATAAATATTTACAATTATTTCCATTCAAATACGATAGTTATATCCCTCTCATACAAATATTTATAGAGTAAACAATAATTTGGCCTAAACGTTAAAATTTGGGACAGCACCATCCTTTCGTATGCAAAAATATATTACAAAATAGAAGTGTTTAATAGTGCTGATCATATATACACATCCTTTAAGACTACTTTGATTTCTTGCACGATTGAAAAAATAGCAACGGGAAGCATGGATTAGTTTTTATTGTTTTTTGTTTTAATATCGTTTGAGATACTATTAATAAAATTTATACACATTTGAGACAAATTTATGAAATACTAAGGGACATATTTTAATAATAATTTTATTTAATAACTGTTAAAATACATCACAATTTTCGTATACTTTTGGAGATATATAGAGATTGTATGAACGTTATTAAAACCTGAGCTGGATACTTTCTATTTGACAAAATATATAGGTTATTTTATACAATGAACTACGAGTAATCCTATAATTTTTTTATGGAAAGGAAAACAAACGAGTAGACAGTTCACCTGATGGTAAGCGATCCCATCGCCCATAGATACACGTAACGTTCAGAGAATCGCGAAGGCGTTGTTTACCTGGGAAATAGGATACAATAGGTTTATTAGAGAGAATAAGGTCAGGATTAAGGATTTGGAGGGAAAATGAGTGGAAAAAGAATATGATGACATGGACATCCCTCATCCCCAAATGCATACTTTATTTCGTGCCGACATTATAAAGGGTGCTGAAACTTCCATGAACGAGCGTGGCCGTAGAAATGCAATGAAGGGTTGTTATGCTCTATTACCAACAAAAGTATTTCATTAAGCCTAATGTTATTCAAAGCTTCTTTAATTTTTTTATAAGCAATCAATAGCTTGTAATAAAAAACCTTTAATCTTGATTGATATATCACATTTAGTAGCTGATATTATCAGGTACAACACTTAAGCTCTGTAATCACCTAATTTTAATCGTTGTATGAAAAACGAACTAAATATAGCCACAAGTAAATACAATCACTTAATCGATATTTTGATTAAATTACATTTAAAAGATTAATGAACATGTTGTTACACAAATTTTTTACATGTATTACTATATATATTTGTATAATTAATATTCTTCAATATCTATTCATAATATATTCATTAGAACCTTATTCATGTGTGAGAGAAATGAAAAACAAGACAAGATGCGTGTAGATGACGCATAACCGGATAACCTTTTATAAACACTCCTAAACATCAATGTTTTACATTAAGTTTTTAAGCGAATATAATATTGGGAAATATGCGAACACACCCATATGTGCAAATAACATTTGTATCCTACTACACAACTACACAAACAATCACAGCGGTAGTACTGACACAAATAACGGACACAATATTTACTGTACCAACAATTTGTCCTCGGTTTCTATGTATATCCTTAGTTCAAATAAAATGCGAATACGACTTCATATGTAATTTATAGATGTAATAATATTTTCAACGAGCGTTTGCGAAATAATGTTTGTGCTATATAGCTATATAATAGATATTCGTATTTTTGGGCCCTGATACCAATTAACATAAAATATATCAAAATAAAAAAATAATAGAACGTTAATTATTGAAGTAAAAATCTTTTAAGAAACTTGACTAACAAGTTGATTCAAAATATAATTTAACACGTTTCAAATGCGTTATAAAAATCATATGAAAACTTCTAAATGTTTATACACGCTTTAAAACAGATATGTTCAAATTTTACATGAAAAATTCCCTGTTATAAATATTATATATAAGTTATCACTATATAGTTTATGGAAGTCCTAAATTTAAATTTAGTTTTCTCCTTAAATTGAAAATTACGTAGTAATATAAGCTGCACAATCTAAATACAAAGCGTGGAATATTATTTACGATTAATAGGGTTTTAACACATTTACACATAAAATTTACTTTTGAGCATTTAACATTTTATAAAATTGTTAACTTTACAGGACTACACAGACTTGTTTAAGTTTGTATACACAGTTTTCACGAGCAATGTTTATTTATCTTCTTACTTTATTTAATTTGGCCTTTTAATTTATTTTATTAAATAAACAACGCACAGAGTTATTTTTAGTTGTTCGTAGCACATTTAAAAACATATAGCATTCACAAAACCTTCAAAACTTTCACGTTTCAGTAACGTCCGAGCGAATTCATTCATAAAGTGGCTGTGTTGGTAAGTTGCACTTTGATTGGGCGGTTCTTGGCCACGTGATGCGATAAAGGAACTGGCTGCCCTCTTCCCCTGTCTCTATAACCTGCAAATGAGAAGATACTATAACCACCATTGCTTACTTTGATCTGATGATTTTGTACAATGATGAGATTACTTGATCAGAGTAAACTTTGATCCGGAAATCTTAAACCAAGTGTCACAATCACAAGCTTATGACAAGAATGTAATATGCAGAACTTTATGCAAAAAAAATTGCATATTCGTCCGTCGATCGTAGGTTCAAATCGCGGGGGCGATGACTTTGTCTCGTTATTTCTAATCTGGGTTAGGGCAATACAGGGCGATCATCCCATTGCCTGATCTATACGTCAGATGACCATGTAAAAAGCCGGTGTGTGAAGCTAAACGCAACGTAATTTGGGAATATGGCTACGAGGAAAAAGTAAACGTTACTTGAGTGACGGGCCGCGAGACGGCGGGCGCGGGCAGCGCCGGGTGCGCACCGCTGCCGAGGGCAGTGCTTTGTGAACCGACGCTAAACACACTCCTCCCCCTCCAGTCCATCCAGCTCTGCAAAGGCAATAAATGTGGCGAAGTTGTGTTTATACGAAAATCAGACCATAGCTAAAGAAAAAAGTTTTTCCAAAAACATCAGTGCGTATTGTATCTCTAGTGTCTATCCAGTTGTATGTGTGCTTGCTTTACAAACCGCAGAAATTTGTAAATAATGTAGTAATGGGTTGACGAACATGTTGGCAGCGGTCGCTCCTATTTATTTAACAATTTAACAAATTTATCAACAGTTTTGTACTAAACTACAACTGTTCAACTGTCTGAAACTATGATAGCATTTAAGTATTTAATGACAGATTTAAGTAATTTTAATACGTTTACTTGCATTCAAATATACTATCATAATAAAAAAATAATATGATATTGTAAAATTGCATTATTATTTAATTTATTAGTGGGCAGTCTTAATAAGACTATGTTTATTCAATCGTTGCGAAAGATTTATTACAGGATACTATCGAGACAACCTAGTGTTACTTTAGCCTAATATGCCCTCGCCTATAAAAGTTATCGAAATTCGGTCACTTGGGAGTCATTCATTTAAAGTTGATGGGCCGATCCCTCAAGTGGTTGTCAGCATTCAGAAAAAAGACCTTTTTTGAAGTAATAAATCTTTAAAATAATAGTAATAAATATAAATAAATCTTCTCTTTTCTTTGAAATACTAAATCTTAAGTTAAAAACTAGCTGTTACTCACTGTGCCATCCGCGTAAAAATTTCCTCTTTCATCCAATTCTTCTTTTACCTAAAGTATTTATTTCAAATGCGGAATTTGTTATTCTTAAGAATTGTCAAATTAGACGTTGTGTAGCGATGCTATGGTGCCCTCTTAATGGTGTAAGAATTGTGACAAGGTGTTGAGCCAGTCTATGAGTTGGTGAGTTGATCTGGCTTACAATAGAACGCAATAGAGCATTTGGTTTGTGTACTTTAGGTAACCCATCCAATTTTGGAGGGTTGAGGCTTGAGGGTATTAGCATTTTGACGTCTAGAGTTAATTCTTAGGTGTAATTTTTAAGTAAATCGCTAGTTAATTTTAGCGTTTTTGTTGTGGGGTCAGTTTTAACCATTTTATAAGTGCTGACATCCGATAACAGTTGTTTTATTTTAGAATTATACTCAGACGTATCCAATATAACCGTAATATTACCTTTATCCGCGTGGAGAATTTTCAGTTCTTTATTGTTGCGCAAGTTGTTTAACGTGGTGAATTCATCTATAGAAAGATTTAGACGCGGGGCAGAACTTCGTCGTAACATACTGGAAATATCCTGACGTGTGCCTTCTAAATCCTCCTTTGCAATGTTATTTTTGAAGAAACAATCCTCTACACAGATAATTTTTTCATACGGGATATTTTTCAGACTTAACGCGTAATTTAACCCTCTTGATAAAACATTCATTGTAGAATCAGCCAGCGTTTGTTTTTACAAGTTATAGACAACGCAAATTCTATTATCATAGTCTTTATTCAACAGGCGTATTTCGAAATCGCGTTGAGACAGCTGTTTGTCATTTGATTTGTTGGAAAGTTTTTTAAAAGATTCAATATTTTTATTTTTGCAGTTATTATATTTAGAAGTTTCGCGCTAAGTTAAGTTTAAGTTATCCGTGCAATTATTGAAATCAAATGCCGTTAAAATTTATTTAAGTTGACTGGATGATGACGTATAGATCGGCTCGTTTTTGCTGTATTATGCATTTTAACAATTTAATACTCGCCTTATATCATAGCGCT
This sequence comes from Graphium colonna, assembly GCA_025505425.1. NCBI lineage: Eukaryota > Metazoa > Arthropoda > Insecta > Lepidoptera > Papilionidae > Graphium > Graphium colonna. The sequence goes on from JAOCPS010851179.1 coordinate 8,657, forward strand.
TCCCAGAACGTCCTTTTTTGGGAGAAATTTTGACACAGGTCGGAATGAGATCGTAGTCTCGGCATCTCTTCAAGAAATTTAAAGATGTGACGTATCTTGCGCGCTTCGTCTGCAGATCTTCCAAACGACAAATATTTTTTGCAGTTTCCAGTCCGTACTGGTTCACAATTTTGGTTTTTAGACTTACGCGAATATTAGACATTTTTAAATTAAACAAATTTACGGATTCGGATCGAAACGTCGGGCGATAAATCGCGATAAAATAAGTAAATTTGTTTAATTTGGAAATAAATAACGAATGATTTTATATGTGAAGCTTTCAAAAAAAATGCCGAATAAATAAAAATAATATATATCGCGAAGTAGAATCTCATGCGATAAATATCAAACTTTAGATTTATTTTAGGAGGTCCGTATACAAAGTAGGCAGTTTAAACCCAAATTTTGTATAATCAAAAACTCTGACGGGATAGCCTCACACGAACTTGACGCAATTGCTAAAAGATGATACAGCTATTGTTAACAGCTGTATAAAAACTAAGATACCGCATTGTGACCGCATAGACTGGTCCAGTCTAAACCTGGAACCCATTTAGTCTCTTAAAATGAAGAAAGCGTCAGGTTTGGGTCAAATTACAGCTGGCATTATGTATACCATATACGACAAAACGGCGAGTGGTCTAGGGCTTGAACTAAGATGATTATCTTTTCCCAGCACAAATAAGATTCAACGAAAAATTGCAATAACTATCGCATAGTTCCCTTAATGTCACATGAAAGTAAAAATTTTACAGCACATCATAAATAACCGTGTTCGCCACTACCTTATTTGTTAGATCCTACAAGAATATGTTGGTTTTGTAAAAGGGAAAGACACTCGAGAGAATATATATAAAATTGTGAAAATAAATGTGTTTGTAAGCATTTAACTCCGTAACTTCTTAAGTGATCATATTAAAATTTTGCACATTAATTACTAGTGGCACAGAAAATAGTTATGTCTAGTGACTTTGGACGGAAATGGTTATTCCCAATGAAATATTTGACAAACTGTTACCTTGCCACATACATTAAGGCCAATATGATACATGAGGCGCAGTTATCTCGGACTCTAATTAAATCTTTTAACATAGCTTTATTCTTTCATATCAAGACGATGTCAGTTAATTTGTAAGCAGAAACTAGAGTATAGATAAATAATAGCATCCTTCACTATAATGGGGATTACGTTACGAGATGTGGGTAACGGTAAATAACATTTTCTTTTTCACCTCAGATGGAAGATAACCGAGAGGTTATTTACGAAATTTGACCTTTGGGATTCTCGAGCGAGAAATGTGAACACCTTTGCGCTATTTCATTACAACAAAGTAACTCGGGCTTGGTGTTTTACGCACTAGCTGTGTCACTTGTTTTGTAATTTGATTAAATTGTATGTTTATTTTCCTATAAAACTTAAATATATGTATAGGAATTTGCATTTAGGCATCACCTATTCCCACAAATATTATGTTATATATTTATTTTAAATTGTCTTAAAATCTTTTTTATTCTTTATTGCTAAAAACCAACTATGCATTTTTTTATTTGGTTAATCGGTGCTATTAGTTTCGGAAATCTCGTGAGTATGAGCCAATAACAAGTCCCTGAAATATGTAGATTAGTCAAAGTCCATTTTTAGGAAGCGACTACATAGAGTATCATAATTTTTGTCGAAAGCTAAAATGTATTAAATTCCCATAACACCGAAAAGCTCAAAGCTAAAATGTAAATCAAGACGATAATTTTTTTGATGATTTAAATTAATCTTCTAATCTAAATTTTTATTCATAATACTTAAATTTTTCTTTATCAATACCTATAAACAATAATTATTTTCGTAAAGATTTCCAAAGAATTTAACTAGTGGCTTTTCATTTTTGATTATAGCTGCCAGGAATATCGGTCAATATGCATAAAAAAACCGATACCGTCAAATAAAGAACATCCTTTTCACAAAGCTGAAATGATTCTTAACGGTGGTTAAAATATAAATGTTTTACCATATTTTAATGGTGATTGCATTTTCCACTGTCCATTCCTCATTACGTATTCCGTTTGGGTCATTCAATCACTAAAGGTTGCTTTACGAGCGGTCATTCCATTCTGCCGTGAATTTCAAATGAAGGGTACAGTACTTATGTTTCATCCATCCGAATGATTAACCCTATATATTAAAGATTCTACTTTCAGCGCCTTAACTGATCTGATCGAAGATACTGCAAAGAAACTATATTTTTCTTTGGACAACCATATAAATAATTTTTGTCATCAATTCAAGATTATATAAAAATAAAACGTCATTTAAAATATTGAGAGAGTTTCATATAAAACATTCTTATAATTAAAAGATAAAATAACGATTCAATATCACTTGCTAACAAAGGAACAGTTACGTCTTATTTTTATATAAACAAACTTGGGTTTGGTCAAAGGCTAATATTAAAAAAGCAGCGTGTATGTTCACATAATTTGTCCAAATGCTTGTTGTACGTAATATTTGTCAAAAGATGTAGCATAAATCCACACCAGCCTATCAAATGGGATACCCGTAACAAATGCTCATTAAGTGCAACACTATGCGTTCACCCCAACAAATCCAAAGTTTTAATTATTGGTAGCCCCTATTATTTAAAACTACTAGATTTTTCAAAATGAGGATGTAAGTTAAGTCAATGTCCAATTCCGTTTTTGGGACTTCGCAATGTAGTTTCGATAAGAAATAAAAATTTTGGATCAATTTTTCTAAAAAAATATAATGGACCATTTCTAAAATTCATCCTTTCTAATAAAAGAAGACTTTAAAATTGGTTCATAAATGACACAAATACGCAAAGATACAAAAAATTTAAAAAAAATTAATAGAGAACTTTCTTCTTTTTTGAAGATTATTAATTTTTATTGGGAAATAAGGTTTATATTATGAGACCATTTTGAAAGTATATCAAGAGAATCAGAATTCAAATAAAAAACTTAAACCGATATATAAATAAAGATACGCGCTACCTAAAAAACACATAAAACATATATATTGAAGACCTGTTCATTTTTTTAAGTCGATAAGTAAATATACAGCAACAACAAATAACAACAAAGTAGAGGAATACATATGACATAAAAATCATGATTTAGATCTTGCCATTAGTTGCATTATGAGCAGCATCGCTGCTCTGTTATTCTTCATAAGTACGTTATGTTTCATGGTGACAAACTTGAAATTAGTTTATTCTATACTGTCACTAGAATTGCAACCGAGGCTGTATTTTTGACATTTTATAATTAAAAATATTATAAATATGCTTTATTTCAAATAGCTTATATTAACCGAGGTTCTGATTTTATCATTGTGTGTTTTTATGTTTATTAAGTACTTTCTCTGCCAATAGTTCACCGATTTTAATTTTTTTTCATTTGAAAGGATTTGAAATAAAATTAACTCCATATATGTGCCTAAAGGTATATAGTAAAAGACTCTTATCGCGATTGAAGTCACTTTTGCTAGTTTCTGTAAAACTTATACCTGTTTTAACAACTGTACAGTGAATTTACATAATTATATGCTTCAATGAATAAACATAAGTTTTCTGTCTTTGATCTTATCGTATAATATGCTAATAAAAATTATGACACTGGTTTCAAGTGGAATACGCCAAATCCGTGTTGCTTTTATGTACCTTAATCGTACAAAGACGTTCACAATTCTCAACCGAGAGTCCCGAAAGAGCATTTCGCAATTTTTTCTCTCCATTATTTTACTTTAAGTTGTAATGGAATGTATTATTTATCGTTACAACATCTAGCGATGTAGGCACTGTGTCATTTTTTATCTGTGAGTTATATCATTGCCTGTACATTATATAAGGGGGAAAATATAATATTCTGCTTGTGCTAAAACTCTGCTAGCTTTTAAATCATAAGTAAGATTAAAATCTTAAATTATTATGTTGGCAATGCCTATTTTATATGGCACACCGTACCAAGTTGAATCAAGTTCATATATATTTTTTGAAGATTTATTTATATTATCTTCGACAGAAGTTGTTATCGTCTGGGTTTCATAGATATTTGATAAAGTGGATTAATAGAAAATAGATTCTATTGCATTCTACATCTCTATGATTGATTGTGTAAACTTCACATATCTAAGGCAAAATTTATACTTATATACTTTTAATTAAATTCCTTATTCAAAAAGAAAATCCATGAAGCGTGATGTCATAAGACATTATGGAAATAAATACTATATCATTTTGACCTTGATGCATGAACATTTTTGGTACCACCTTTGGGGATTGTCTTTTATAATAAATTACTCTGCAGAGTATTTTTTAATCCCTTTTTATGTAATATAATAAGAGAATAAGACTTATTTACATATACTCCATCTCATTAATAATATCTTTTTCAGCTGCTGTTGTTTATTAACATGTAAAATATAATTAATTATAAATATAAAGCGTAATTGTTATACAAACTATTCAATCGATTTATATAATCAAATAGCTATTGCCTGCATTTTTATTTCCGTAATATTGTTTCGGTTTTATTATATTTCAAATAGGCTTATATAACGACGTGCGACAAATACAGAAGTGTATCCATCACTTAAGTCTGGAAACAAAAGTGAGAAAGGCTACATCATCGTTTCGTTGTCGACTCAAATCTAATATCGATGTACAATCAAGTACTCGCCCTTTCCCGCATGATGAAGAATTAGCATATATAAAATCGTAAATCTTATTCCATAACAATGACGAAGAAAATTAAATATATCTGACCATAACAATTTTATCACAAATACACCGTTAATACGCTAATCATTTGTCGAGATTTTTCACTTTTTACTATTTAAATGTCAAAATCTGGAAAATATGAAGTGTATGGTGCAGGAAAACAATATTGTGAACGTTAAAGAATGAAATATAGATATTAATGTTTACTTTAGCAGCCGTTAATAACAAGCTTTACGGAAAAAAATAAAAACGAAGTCGCTGGTAATTTTCAATTCAAGTATTATATATTATAAGTAATATAATTTCAAAGAACTTGTTCAAACATGGCGGCCATTACTTTTTATCAGAAACTCGAGGCCGACCAGCTTAATTGCATTTCCTTTGTTCAAAGTGAGTTTTACAGCTACGCTACGGAACAAGTTTATTTTTATATTTTTTTATCAACATCTAATTGAAATCGCTTCTCTGAAATATTTTAATTCAATCTAAAAGTATGCAATACATTTAATCAAACATTTTCAGAAGATGTGTAAAAATAGAGTGTGTGTAAGTAATACTCAGTCACGAACAAAAGTAACAATACGATCTGTCCTTTTATTTTATGTAAATTTGTCAGTTATGAGATTATTTATAAATCGATGACACCAGCTACACGCGCGTATGACGTTTCGCCGAAAGTGCGATCGAGAGCGTGGAGCGACAGAGAGGCACGATTGGCCTAAGTATCGTCCATATGCTGACTGCCATACCGTAAATCCAACCATTCGTGAACGATACAAATTTGTTTTAACAATAAGTTAGCCGATGACGTTTTTGAGACGCTGATTCTAGCTACGGTTGTACTATAAAAACTATCACAATTAGATTTTTTGTTTTTTACTTCAGTATGCTGTATCGAATGGAGGCGCTTGAATAAAATGTGCTTTAAAAATCCTTAATATTTTTTAAAAAGATTAAATATTTTAAATCGACTTGTAATCACGTGAGATGTCAAGCCACTGGTTGCATTAAACTTCATTTATCAGAACCATTTGTAATTGACATTAGGGATAAAATTTTCCAAAAAGCTAGAGTTCGCTTTCGATGTAAACTGGGTATTTTATCTGGTTGCAGCAACATGTAAGAGCTATTTTAAATAAAAATTTTAAAATAGTGGTCAATGCGACAAACATGTATGCGTAAGAGATATTTAGTAAAGAATTATCATCATTGAATAGTTTTATAATAATAAATATATTGTTCTGTTGATCGCTTTTAATTATTTATAATAATAATTGAATTAGTGTAACATGTGCTTTTTCCAGATACAGAGAATTTACCTATATTTATTTAATACACTGGTCAATATTTACTGATTTATGTGGTACTATAACACATTTTGTGCCGAGTGTACTTTTCGAAATAATAGATGTATAGACATATGTAAGAAAGTTTACGTAATTTATACTAATTTATTACCTATACCACTTTACATACCTACTATTCATACACAATCAAAGAATTGAATCAAAGAATACATTTCTTTAAAAATGTAATAACCATAAACATTTTGCTACAATTTACTCCACTCTATTTATGCATTTATGCAGAACCCTAGGCAAATACTAGAGACAAATTGAATGAACACGTTTTTTCTTTTAATATTTTTCTTTTCTTTTACTATTGCTTCTTGATTTCCCATTAAGAGCCAAACAGATTTATTCTTGTATGAAAAGAAGCAACGAGTACGATGTAATAAATATTACGTGTATGTGCTGCTGTGCGACAGGTTTTATAAATGAATAAATGTTAATTGTCTTATAATGAACGAATGAAGCTTTATATAGAGAAATTGATATTTCGAAAGGCCTAAATTGATGGTTAACTTACGATATTAGCATCTATCATTTATTGAATTTCACAAAAGAACTCAGAATAGATAATTACTAAAGTGCATTTCGTTATGCCTAATGATACTAGCAAATATAAAACGATTAAATTTCATTTTTATGTTGAAAAACGCTAGTCACCAAAAATATGGAATACTTATTTATTAATTTAACACTTTAATCAAACACAAAATTAATGAAATAATGGGTGGTTTAATTTTACCTCAATAAAAACTAAATAAATCGTCTAAACCTCTCTGTCAAAGAGTCACACTTTATAGAACAAGAACTTTCTCGAACCCAGTATTGAAAAGCAGCTGTAAACCTTAGAAAGATTAAGAAAAGAAAATGCAGTTAAGCTGGTGTAGTGCTCAAGTTTTCATTAAAAATCTCTCATTCGCAGACTTGACTCTTTGAAAAATTTACAGTTAATAATACAACATTTTCTTTGCAGTTTATTTTCTATTAAATCACTTACAAAGTACATTATATTTTATTTCGATTTGTATCTTTTAATTGTATCTTAGAAGATGCAATGGGAATGGGATACATAAGATGTATATAATAATAACGAAATATCTTTGACACGTGCAAGTCATGAACAATTTTTAAAAATATTAGATGTAAAATTTACTACACTAACTACTTCAAAGTAAAGATGATCGGAGAGCGCATCAAGTGCAGAACTCCTATAATTTATGCGAGTTGAGTTCCATCGGATGTGCTTGCTATTGAAGTCTCCTGCCAAAATCGTGGATCCTCCTAAGGTTAGAAGGGCTTCGAAATCACAGCGCAAGATAGTTGCGCTGGGTCTGCATGGAAGATAAACCGAAGCAATGGTATTGGAGCATGACCAGTCATGGCTATCTGACATACCGAGGCCTCAAGATGGGTTAAAGCGGGCGTATCCAATAGTATGCAGTGCAGGGATCTTTTATAATGAATTAGGGTGCCGCCGCCCTGTGCGCTGACTCGGTCGTTTCTAAGTATGTTATTATAGATTTTTGGATCCCTTACGACTGGTTTTAATTTTGTCTCCTGCAAAAACGTCAATTTAGTAGTCGCGAAGGAAAATACGGACTTTGTCGAGTTGGTTTCTTAGGCGCAGTTTATTATTACCTTTACGCACGATAGGGGAGCTTGTCCCTGTACAAACGCCGTTTGCTGCTGCGAAAGCTACGGCATTTGTAGAGCGACGATTACATGCTCATATTTGAGCAGCAGGTCAAGCCTGGTGCCAATTTGCCCTGAGGCTTGTCTGAATTCTAAAGCAAAGGCGCGAACCTTTGCCATATCCAACATTTTTGTTATAGAGAAGGAAGCAAACGATCAAGTGGCTCACGTGGTAGTAAGTGTTCACCGCCGCCCATGGACTCCCGCAATACTGGAGGGGTTATAAGAGCGTTGGAGGCCTTTAAGGTAGTAGGAATATGCTTTTTTTTGGAGGTCCCTAAGTCGTATCGGTCTGGAATTAAAGCTGGCGACGATTGTTTCCACATAGGTGTCGTGCTTAGCAGATAATGACGACGAAAGCATACTGTGGTGGACTGCCAACCATCGATGTGGTATTGATGGTATTTGCTGAATTATTGCATTGTACGTTAAGCGAATTTAGCAACTGGTATTAATCCGAACAATTCCTCTGAACACTCCCCGTGGTAAATGCGGTATAATATGCTTAGAGATGTTACATCTCTTCGCAGGGCCAAAGAAGCGAGCGGACGTTGAATGCAGTCAAATGAATGGAAGATAAAGGGGTGCCCCAGCCCAGAGGTGACAGTAGTATTCCATGTGCGGCCCTACCTGCGCTTTGTATACCTTCAGGTGGTCTGACGGCTGAAAACCCTGCCTCGGTCTGCTGAGGACGCCAAGCTTTTTAGAATGCAATTTGGCTTTTCCTTCCAAGTAACTGTGGATCTGAACGTCACTCGATATATTAACGCCAAGAATTCCGATCGGCACTGTTGCGACCAGGAGAGTGTTTTGGAGGAGGGGAGATACCACAAAGAGTTTCTTTTAAGCGGTGAAGACGCAAGCTTGTGTCTTCTATGGGTTGAACTGGGCTAAATTTAGTCGATACCAATCCGATATTTCGATTTCAGACACAAGTTTGTTCCAGCACTTGTGAACGCGATCCTGAGAAATATTTGCTGTGCTGGTATGCAAGGTGTCGACTGAACTATCATCTGCATAACAATGAATATTTCTAATACGCAACAAATCATTGATATGCAGAAGGAACACTCTGGGAGATAGAATGCAGCCTAGTGGGACACCAACGTTCACAAACTTGCATGCACCGTCGACAAGGACCTTGATGCTCCGATCTGCAAAGAAGCTGGATATCTATTCACACAATTTCTTAAGTAGTCCGTAAAATCTGATCTTTGAAAGGAGCGCTTTGTACCATACCCGATTGAAGGCCTTTGCTACATCCAAACTAACTGCCAAGGCCTCCCCCTTGCTCTCAATGGCTTCTGCCCATCGATGGGTCAGGTAGACAAGTAGATCATCAGCTGATCGACTTTTACGAAAACCGTATTGTCGGTCATTAATCAGCTGTTGACCTTCAAGATATTTCAGTAGTTGGATGTTGATAATAGACTCCATTATTTTTGAGAACAAGGAGGTGATGGCAATCGGTCTGTAGTTGGACGAGTCCGAGCGATCGCCTTTGGAATCGGGTGCACTAAAGCCGTTTTCCAAGATGACGGAACCACGCCTAACAAGTAGGAGTGCCGAAAAAAACGCGTTAAAACCGGTGCCAACTCTGGAGCGCACGTCCTCAGCAGAATAGCAGGAATTCCATTTGGCCCACTCGACTTATAACGAGGGAGAAAATTGCTTTACGCACTGCACTCAGATAGAAACGTATTGTTGTATTGTTGTTGTGTTTGTTAGTTCTTTATTTGCGTCGCATAATAATGTCTGGAGCTTACGTGTGCAGAGAGTAAGGTAACATGTTGATGTGCCTGGGCGATGCTCATGGAAGAATTCCTAATTTCCGGCGTCCGTCTGATTCTCGCATGACAACGGGGGTGTTTTAGCGAGTATGAACCTTACCTTATAAGGCCTCGGAAGAATTAGGCAGACCACTAATACTAGAATTAGGTTTTACTAAGGAAGCATATCATCAAGGTTTCGGATTCGGAAGCGGTCTCCTTACAGCCCTGTATAGACTCCTCCCTACTAGCATAGACTGCCCACATAGCTGCAGTAACACCCCTAGTAAGGTCGATCGACGATATAAAATAGTTATGACGTATTGACCCTTATGACCAATCTCCATTTTAATTATAGCTATATATACACATATATATATATATATGTATATGTATATGTATATGTATATGTATATGTATATGTATA
>JAOCPS010851289.1:0-18654 GCA_025505425.1 Graphium colonna
CACCATCATCACGTAAGCAAAACTTTGTTTCTGATAAGGGATCTGGCGAGAAACATGTAGCCGCTGATTTAAAACATGCCAAACAAGTCCTTCATGACAACAAGTACCCAGCACCGCGCCAATATCACAGTGACTGAGTTAAGTCAGCCACAGTACGGCGGATGCCTGCTGTCATATCATATGTTGGGAGACTCACAGACAAGATTGGCTAAGCTAAGACTAAGTATCCTTTATCGGGGGTTTTCGATTCGGCTGGCCAACATTCTACTTTATTGTGTGAAAGATTAACACCCAATTACAATAAATAATATAAAATAAGATTGTCTCCAGAACATGTTGTCCTGCGTATCTCTACTGTTTAATCTCAGTATTTTATGTACCAAAAAAAAATCCCGATGAACTAAATAACGGTGCCAGTTATCTTGTTTAAATCTAGTGCTTTCCACATCAGTAACTGGTCAGTAGAGCTACGATGAAACGACCCAATATCAAAATTGATCCCTGGAGTACATCTTTCTACCCAGGCTTATGACTGATAGACTGTCCTTCTTGTGCTTTTTTTCACGCAAATTAATTATGTGGGTAAAGTGTACTCGCTTCAAGCAATGCTTTGCTTTGTCATTTAAGGAAAATACAGGGTTGACCAAGAAATGCACCATACTGCTCAGGTAGAACCCACAGGAACGAATAATGGATTCGCGTGGTACTAGTTAAGCCACAGAAGTCTGTGGTACATTTGTATCATACCCAATACATATGACAAACTTCACTCCAGGGTAAAGGAAACATATAATGAAGGAGGGGGGATAAAATCAATTAAGGAGTACTGTATACTTGTATGCTAGGAAGTAGAGGAATAATAATAGCAGCTCAAAATACCAAGAAATTATAAATCAATACAACCTACAATAAAACAACGCAATAAGTTTCAAACAGAGATCAATTCAGATGTATATTTTACAACAGTAACAATTTATAAAACAAACTTTGATTATACGAAGCAATCGATCCGTGAATAACGTAGATGCGGACATTAAAATGGCCGCCGTCATTATCGCTTGGAACGGAATGTAATTTATCGCTAAAAAATCAATGGAGCAGTCCGATTCACTATTCACATTCACTTGGATTTCAGGCATGAAATAATACAAAGTTAATGGTCACGGGTAGGACTGAAATGTTTAATATTCTGGTGACACTTGTCAACCCTAAATAATGTTAGTTGAGTATTAAATTTTAATCTGACATACGCAGTAACTATTTACGGGATCTTCAGGTCTTGTTGTGCTTATTTCTTAAGTTGTATTTATAATAGAAACCCAAGCAAATGGTAGCACCCAACTATTCTCTCTATTGAAATTTGAATGTTTCTTAATTTCAATAGCCTCACAAACCATCCTTACAGGTTGGAACCGGTATTCTTTTGCGAGGATTTTTGGGCAATCCAATCATATGTAACGAATGGGGCCTTGCAGTATATGTTGGCAAACTGCAGACTTATTTTGTCTATTTCTTTATATAGGCTATGTGTTCCTTCACTTCAATTTTTACAGATATCTTTGTTTAGCCTACATAGGACAGACCACCTTCATAACCAAGCTTGTACACTCCTGGATCTTGAAGAGAATTGTTGCACTTGATAAATGGTAAAAATTTTATTATTTTCTATGAAGTTTATAAAAATTTTAATATAGTCCCACTAAGATGTAGTCAATCTCGTCGGTAACTCTTCTAATATATGGTAAGACAATAGGTACTCGCTCTACTGTGGCTGGTTTTACTCGGTTACTGTGACGTTGCCGTGGTGCTGAAAGCTTGTTGTCGCACAGAACCCGCTTGATATGTTATAGTTCAGCGGCTAGATATTGCTCGTCACAAATCCTGCATGATCTCTGAAACAAATATTACCTACGGTAGATAACTGAGAAGTATGATGGTGAGAGTCATTATTTAAAAAATGGTTTGTATGGGTTGGTTTCCAATGCACAATGTGGCTCAATTTGCTATTGGCATTGCAGTTGACTAAAACATGTAGAATGGCTAAGGAGTTACATGCCTCTAATTTCTTTTTTGTTCAATATGTAATACTGCAATAATAATAACAGAAAATTACAAAAATCGACTTCAAACTGCAGTTAAAAGTGCACTTATGAAACAAATCTTCTCAGTTATATTGGTTTTTAAAATCAATCTACTAGTCTGTTTTTTATAAAATATTTGAAGTAACATTGCACTATAAGATTAAAAAATATTTTTTAAATCATATCGTTCTACATTAACCAATCTTATGATCTTTTCTGAGAGTCAAAATAGACTAATATGAGCAAGGGAAGTGAGATTGATGCCACATTAACTGATTTTAGTAAGGCCTTCGATAAGGTAGTAGTGTTATATTGTATTGAAAAAACTCAAACACTATTTTTTCATAGAAAGATGTTTTTTTGAAATGGATTAAGTCACGTTTGCATAATCGCGAAATGAGAGTAGTGGTCAATGGCATTACTTAAGATCTATATCGAGCGACTTTTGAAGTTTCCCAAGGCTCCATCCTAGGCCCATTTTTATTTTGCATCAGCTGGTGTAAACATAATAAAATGTTTTTAAAGGGAAAAAAAAAATTCATATAAAACTTTCAAGAAAACGGAAACAATTTCAAAGGAAACACCACATTTCAAATAATTTCCTTGATCAAGTTCAAAGTGTCAAAGACTTAGGAATAACTATGGAATTCAGGAATGTGCCTTACAAATCATATTCAATTAACATTAAAAACTGCATGAAAATTTTAAATGCATTAAAAATTAATATTTATCGCAACACAAAAAAAAAATAAAAATTAAAGTCAATATCAGCTCTAAAAAGCTTATACTTGTCATTAGTCTGTAGCAATATTGACTATTATTCTATTGAATGGTATCCTACTTACCAAAAAAATAATACAGCGTTTGGAAAAAGGTACAAAAAAGTTTGTATCTATAGACGGACTTTTAATTCGATGCAGTAAATTGACAGTTTCATTGTAGCAATTATTGCTGTATAAAAATAGTGACGGAGCTAAATTTAATGAATAATTCTATTAGTTTAATCTTTGAACTTTTGGAAGAAAAAAAAGAATACATTTGGGCATTACACTCCGTTCCTATGAATAATAAAGTTAAACCAGATTATTATGCGTATTAGAAATAAAACCAATAATAATTAATTTTATTCTGTGTCACTATCGCTATCTGTGGCATTTATAACAAATCTGTATGTTATTTCGTCAATTAATGGATCAAGCCTACTTATTTTGTGTTCCTCTTTTAAAATATGCGTCACGCAGTCAATCCAATTCTCGGATGTGATATTATTTTCACCTTTTATTAATAAGTTTTTTACATCTTCTAGTTTATACGTCGTATTATTTTTTGCCACGTGCTCTTTTACCTGCGCGCCCTTTTACTTACGGTTAGTCCATCTGAAAGAGCCTGCCCTGATGATGTCACATTATTGACTTCCCAGATCTTTTTGTAGTATGACCTGAAAAAAAAATTAATAAACATACTATAACTAATAAATACACTTTTACGTGATGTCGATGTGTGTTTAAAATTGATATGCTCTAAAAATTTTCTCAGTGTTTCTTTAGACATTTTGGGTAATTCTGGGTTATAATTTATAACATCTCATACCTAAATTAATCTAATTTGTTAAAAGTGAAAGTTATAAAATAAAGTTTTCAACTACAAATATGTTTACCGAATAACCTTTGCCATGGTTGGCAGTTCATAATTAAAAAAGAACTGGTGCACATATCGTCTAATATCGGAGAAGGTAAATTCGTCAAATTTATCCCTGAATGATAGTTTTGGGCTAGGTTTTATTTGTGGTTTTGCTTGTGTATCTTTCTTCTCTTTAGATTCCTTTAAAATAAATGACACTTTATCCTATTCCTAAAATTTCAGCTACTTTCGAAACACATTCGCCAATTTCCCAGACTGTTCTTGATACACGTACTTGTAGGCGTTGCAAATCATTTGTTTTTTTGTCACCGTTAAAGCCTTACGTGGACGTTTTTTTGTTGGAGACGAAAATGCCGTGTCTTTGTCGTTGTGCTTGGCTGAGTGTCCGTGTTAAACATAAAACCAAAAAATGCAGTCAAGGGCTACAAACAAAACAAAAATCGTAACATCAAAACAAAATGTAACAACAAAATAAAACTTAACAACAAACTAAACAGTATAACAACTAGTAGAGAGGAGAAAGCCGAGTGGCAAACAAGAAAACCAAATGGCCCTTGCTGCAAAAAACCTACTTATATCGATTATTGTTTTATTTATGGGCATAAATAAAAAAAAATATTGAGATAGGTAGGTTTTATTCTTGACTTGTTTTTGTTGTAATTAATGTATTATTTACTTACAGAATTATAACTTGATACATTTACGCTAGCGAAATAATTAATTTTTTTCATTCATAAATGAATGAAGCCATTACTACTAAGCTAAGCGTGGTAACATTATTTTGAAACTGATATTAGCTTATGTCAGTTTACTGCATCGAATTAAAAGTTCGAACCTTTACTAGCTATGTTGGAGGGATATATTACAACACAAAGCGCTATGAAAAAAGACTAGATCACTTGAACATAATTTCTTTATAACGCGAAAAGATGTAATGGGCATAGTCTTCCTTCATAAACTGTTCACTTCTGAACTGAATTGTCGGTCTCTTTTGTGTAATATAAATGTACCTAGAACAAATGCTCGGTCGCAAAATTATAAACCCTTTATATTAAAACTTCTCGAAATAAATATGGTTCTAAAACACCTTTAACTGTTTCATTGAATGCATACAATGTTGTTTTTCGGGATTAGGATATAGATATTTTTTCTGAAAATCTGCACACTACTAGGAGAAAAATATATGCATTTTATAAATCATTTAATGTTTTAAATTTCTTGTAATTCTAAATATTATTAGTTTTAACCCATAATTTAAATTATTTTACATGTATATAGTTGTTGTTTTTTCTTTCTTCCTAATGTTATCTGTCTGTCTGTTCGTTTGAACATAAGTTTGTATATAAATGTTATGTTTTCCTCTTATTTAAATATATACATATATTGTTTTTCTTAATGGTTATGTTAAACAGGTTACGTGTATTATTATTTTATGTATATTTAACTGGTAAGCCTAGTTAAAACAATTAAATAAATAAATATAAAAAAGATCTTTTGAAATCGGTGCATAAATGACGGAGATATGCACGAACGTAAAAAATATATGAATATTCGAATTGAAAGCCTTGTCCTTTTTTTAAATCGGTTAAAAATAAGCCACATTTTTTCGCAAGGTTATTCTGTAAAATTACATTAATATGTAGAAATGCTTACCTGGTAGACATTAAGGGTACAAGTAGTTCACATCGGTCACAGAAGTAACAAACTATAAAATCATAATCATCGTTATAAATCGCGTGTAATTTGTTTTTGTTTGAGCAATTAAGCTGTTGGTGTCTATACTTGAAAAATATAAATATATAATAACGTGTCCCCTGGGTATGCCAAAGAAGCAGCAAATCGGGCGGTAGGCCTTAACATCACCTTTGGGCTGATAAGTTGCGAAGATTGATTAACCTCTTTAGTAATGATAACTGATAAAAGTGTATGTAGGATGGATCTGAATGCTTTATGATAAATGCCGAAGAAATAAATCGAAGCGTCATTTCCTTAACTGAGAAGTGCTTGGTCGCAAAATAAAGCGATATCTGAAGAACGGTTACCAGTGGATGTCGCCCGCAGTCAATTTAGGGCGCAAGTAGTATACCCGAACGAAAGGCTGCTCCGGAAACTGCGTATTATCCCATGATGGGCCAATCGTGCTGGTTGGCAACCAGATGAGAGAACCCCATGGACCTCCCTGGGGAGGTTCCGGCATCCCCGCAGTCATGATAAAGTCCCCTATGATTCTAATGATTCTTGTCATACCGTTAGTATTAAAGCGTCGCTCAACTGTCATCTTTTGTCCTATTCACTCACTAACCTAATAAAAGCAAAAAAAAAGAAAATTACGTTTACACAGCGAATGCACGTCATTTCCTTGAAACTGTACCTGTCAAATATTCGAGGTAAGCACTTAAATCTTTCTTCACTCCATCAGAATCTAGAGACTGACAAGCCGCACCTACTTTTTGAGTTTAGAAGTTAACGATGATTTCTGCGATCGTCAATATGGATTCTGCTGAAACTGATCAACTAGAGATCTTCTATTGCGTGCCATTCACCTTTGCGACGAGACGAGGAATAACGGAAAGGCACTTGATGTTTTTCTTGTTATCTCTAAGGTTTTTGACATTGATTATTACGCTAGCCTTCTAAATGTGCTTCCATATTACGGAATATCTTTTCACGTACTTAATTGGTTGTGTAAAAGACTTTTTGAGTGAACGATCTCTCCGTGTTATGGTTGAAGGCTTTCCATTCCGCCTTTGATGAATACTTTTAGTGTACCTCAGGGATCCACCCTTTCTGTGACTCTCTTTTTACCATAAATAAATGATTAGCTCATTGGGATCAAAAAAGATACAGTTCAATCTGAATTAGAAGCAATGTCTGAACAAGAGAATTTGATACTTTAATTCAAATGTAGAAATAATACGATAATACAAAATGTTTAAAAAATTATAATTTTGTACATTAATTATGAATATAATAATTAATGTACAAAATTATAATTTTTTAAACATTTTTAAACGAGACTGAGATTGTCAAAGGTAAAAAGTAATCTGCCAACATGCCTGATTAATATCAGTATCATTTTAGTTAATAAAAGAAGATACACATAAATTCATCCGTCTACCCATTTTTATTACTAGGTCCCATATCACTTTTGTCTTTTTATTTTAATATTATAAATGAAAACATAAGGTTCATTGTAACGCTTTACCTCTCTTCCGAAGATCATTTAATATGTTGCACTTTAGTTTTCCTAAAAATCAAGTAGAGTTCCTAAATTTTAGAAATATTCGAGCATCAATTGAATCATTGGATTCAATTGATGAACCGTAAAAAAAAACAAATATTTAGCTTGCATTAAATTTGTTATATTTTTAGGATATTGATCCTAAAAATATAACAAATTTAATGCAAGCTAAATATTTGTTTTTTTTTTACGGTTTATCTGATGTTCAGCGATTACATGTTCCGTAGATACTTACAATATCCAAATAATTTTGAGTACGTTGCCATCCCGATATATAGGATAAAATAGGTTTATTGGCTAGTATAGGTCTGATAAATTAATGGTATAGGCGGAACGGATTGGCAAAACAAGAGGGCAGAAATGGTCATCCAGCAACCAAAACAGTCATGCATGCTTTATTGTATACGGCAGTAATATTACCAACCACGAGTACGGTCGTAGAAGTGCAACAATAGCTCTGAAAAGATGTTATGATTTACCACCTAAGACATATTATTGGAACTTCCCGAAATTTGAATATCATCTCGCTTAATTAACTAAAGGGTTTTAAGTTTAACGTCTGGTAATATTTATAACCCAGTCGTAATTATTATAGATCATATGAATCACTAAATACTTAATACGAATTTACCTTTTTTTAAAGCAAAATGTCTCTAATAATAGATTCAAGCACTAATGCTGAAATAAATCACCTATTGGTAAACATTCATAAATATATTTCTTTTTCATTTTTAAACTTAACATTTTTAAACCCCATGCTTAGGATAATTTAAAGTTGTTTACCGCAAAAATAATACTCACAAGTGAAATTCGGGTCACGTACACAAATCCTCAACTTAAACTGCTGTCAACACGGACAATACATTGCCTGTCGTAGTGAACGGCTTTTACTTTTACTTTTAAGTGGACCAGGCGTTTAAATGTCTAAACTCTGTTAATTAATAATAACACCAATTGTAAATCGAAACCATCAGGGGCTCCACCCAAACAACAACAGAATTTAATTTAATTTAGCTCAGCCGTTAAAGAGGAGTTTATAACACATATTCAGAAAAAGATAAATAAATAAAGAAAGTCAGCCACTAATCTATTTGTTTGTTAATTGCGCTCACTACATAAGGCTGTTCCATTTTTCAATCTTCCTACATAAAATACATTGCACTACCAACTGTGAGTCAAGTTTTTCATACGTCGTTTTTATTAGTATTGTAACTAGACATTTAGGGGTTTTAATTTTGTAGTATTTACGTTCTATGCAATATTTTTATTTTTCTGTCTATATAGGACGAAACCGCCTTCGTAGCCTAGTAGTATTGGCCCTTACTTTGTCTTGGTTTCGAATCCCGCAGGGAATCAAAAAATTGTGTCGTTCATTGTTGGGTTGGGCAATGCGGATTGATTACCTAATTGCCTGATAAAATACCTAAAAAACTCGCAGATCGAATCAACAAATCATTGTAATAAGTTTCGGCAATAAGCTAGTAGTAACGTGCATAAATAAGCATTCAGGTCCTGTAGTGAAACAGATAACACTGGGAATTCAGACACATTAAGGTTTATTTTATAAAAAAATAAGTTTTTACTTTAATTTTCTAATAAAAAATTACTATGATATTTCATAGGACTCCAATAATTTCTGTTTAAAATGTATTACAGCACATGATGAAAAAAATAACATTCATCCGTATGTAAGTTAATAAATTTTAATAAAAGAAGAATTCATCAGACTATTATAACTAAAAACCTACTAAAATTCAGTACATTCTTTATATTCAATTGACTAAATCAAAGAGATTTATTTGTTTGCTTGAAAATATAAACTGTAGAAGTACTTTCATTGTGCGACAGCTACCCTAGGCATAGATAGTATAGGTTTTTGCCAAAGTAGCAAACAGATTTCTTTCTTTCTCACTTAGTCTCAGATAATAGAATGCATAAATTTAGTACAATTCCATTCTTTTTCATCATAAAAGTCATTTTATAAATACGTAAAAAAATTCTTTTACGAAATTGAAATATAATAACATATTGCATAGTTATTCAAAATTTTATTAACAATTACAGATACGGCAAGATTTCTCAAAACCAAAACAATAAATGGTAAACATAACTTTAACTTAACTTGTTATATTTATAAAAAAGGTGTTCAGATTAAGACATTATATAAAAGGTAACTATTTACAACACTTAACGTAATTTGTATGTTTTTTTTTAAGATTAAATAACTCGTACTATTAATGGGACTTTTAGTGTTAATTTCTAATTATCTAATTTTGACATCGTTCCCTTGTGAATTGAAATTAATTAAATTATGCAAATACAAATTGATTACCATTGTACAATGTAACTCATTTGTATCGTAATGGTGTTTCTACATTATATTAAGTATGTCTACTATACAGAGGAATAAAATAAATAGGAACTTATTTCGCTTACATATCCTAAAAAACAAAGACAATATATCAAAGAAAGTGTCACATTGAAAATTGATTCCAGAAACTAAGCCCCGCGTTTTTCCTCTGCGATATAATTTAAAAATATTAAAATATTAATTGTAGATATTTGTTCTTCACATTTTGACGTATGAGCGACGGGAGAGTTAGAACCGTTTGCGTTCTTCTATTCTTAATCATGCCCTCACTGCTGACGATGGTGACTCGAGATTTTCTGGGTAAGCTGTCTCTATCGGTCACGTTTCGTCGCTTGATGGAGTGCGATGCTGGCAGGTATTTCCAGGTGTTCTGGAATTTGGTCTGACCACCTTTTGGGACATCGGCCTCTGGGCCTTTTACCGTCCATTTTTCTGGTCACTATCAGGCGTTCAAAGTTGTCCGTAGTTCTGCGAGCGACATGAGCAAAGAACGCTAGTTTGTGCTGCGAACAGACTTTAGATAAGCGTATTATATTATATACTGAGTATTTTGAATTTTAAGATCTTTGAGTATTGAGACGTTTGTACGGTTACCGTTTACGTTAAATGGGGAGATATTGACATTGAAGGCTTGTGTTTATTATGCCAATTATAAATAAGAAGCTTTTCTTTTTCAATCTCATATAGTGATGATTTTTGTTTAAACATTAAAACGTATATTTTATTTAATGTAAATTTTATTAAGGACTATTAGGCCTTGTAGAGGTTAATGTCTGGCGCAAGCAGAAAAGTGAGCAGTTCGTACTTTTACCGTATTGATAAGGTTTTGCTTCAACAACTTAAAAAAACTAGAGGTTTTGAATTTGAATATTTCTGTTTTTAGGTAGGTTCACGGGATTCACCGTCATCTATGAACGGATTTTAAATAATCTTATTTCTCTCAAAGCATACACTTCCGAAATGGTCCCAAAGTTTTAAAATAACCTCGTTTAATATTTTCTTTTTTTTAAATAAAGTTGATATATTTAACATGTCTTAAAAATGCACTTTTAAAGCGTTTGATGTCGATTTTTTGTAATTTTACTTTAAAAAAAACTTGTGTTGTTAGATAAGAGTTGTTTAGCTCTAAGTCGCAATGATTTAATAATGCGATTTTTTTAGACTACATTTTTTATACTTTGATAGTCAATCTCTTTATTGAGACAACGAGCTTAGATATTTTATTTAAAACAAAATCCTCAGGAAATTCAAGTCACTCTTTTAAAACTTTTTCTTTTTCGAATAGATGAACATACTCGCCAAGCATATGCAAAGTATTCACTTTGAATATAAAGTACTTTTATGTTTAGTACTTTAGAAAGTGTCGAAATCTAAGTTTGGGAATAAAGTTGAAGAATACAAAAGTTTTTTTGGGTTTTTATCGTTTCGTTATTTTAAAAAGGAAGGAAAGGCTTACAACTTATACAATACTGATATAACGTTTTTCTATATTTATTTACATATTTTTTTCCATTATAATCAAATGTTTTCCTGCTAGTGAATCAAATTAATTAGTTGCGCTTAATTTAATTTCCAGCATATTTATAAATTTCGCCGTGGCAGCTCAGTGTCTGGGCGCTCGCCTTCAATTCTCTTTAGTCGAGGCGAACCTGAGTTCGATTCCCGGTGTCGGCACCAATGGAATTGTAAATTTTTATTGCAATTTTAAGAGCTGATTTACCACGCGCTCTACGATGAAGGAAAACATCGTGAGGAAACTTGCATATCTAAGAAATTATATTTCTGAGATATGTGAAGTCCATCAATCCGCACTTGGGCCACATGGTGGACTATGCCCTATTTTTTTGCCCTTTGTCTAGAGGAGGCCTTTGCCCAGCTGTGGGACATTTAAAAATAGGCTGTTACTTTTTTTACTTATAAATTTTAGTATTTAAACGTCAATCACTATTACTGTAAAAAATATTAAATGAAAGCATTAACTCTTGTGTCAGGAAATTTTATTTATTCATGTATTCTTCTTCCCTTTTTTCATCTTGTCAACAAAATACTGAATTATCCTATTTATCTAAGTACCCCAAATATAATATTTAGTTTTCTAGCATTCGCTAAATGGTTCATTAAATCTCTACTCAAATATACCCAAACGTAAACTACTTTGTTAAAAATAAATATTAAATGGTAAGGTTAAATATACGAGTAAACACCTTACAGTTTCATCCTGTCACATATTCAGCACTTTTCGATTATATAAAACGGAATCCATCTCCTGGTATTATAACGTACCTAATATAATACCTAATTTTTATGGAACGGAAGACAAACGAGCAGACGGATCGCTTGATGTTAAGCGATCCCGTCGTCCATGAACACGCAACATCCGGAGAGTTGCAAGTGCGTTGCCAACCTGGGACATTGTTTAGAATAGGTTTATTGGATAGGATGGGGTCGGGATTAAAGATCTGGATCCCTCCATAGAAGTGGGAAACGAAAAGGGTAGACATGGCCATCTGGCATACCCAAAAGCCATGCATACTTTATTTTATGCCGACTTTACAATGGGTGGTGGTACTTCTACGGGAGGCCATTGACGTGCAGCAAAAGCTGTGAAAGGATGTTATGCTCTACCACCTAGAGAATTGACCAATGGAACTTGAACTTCTTATTAACCCATTTCAATATAGTATTACAATAGTTAATAGTTAATTATTAAATAGTTTGACAGTCGAATAATTGAGAGGTAATGTCGAAACCCAACTAGAAAAATAAAATACAAAATGAAAATCGGTATGAATGAAATGTGATTCTGTAATTTTGACAGCTTTTGTGCCTAGTAATGAAGGCCAATGCTTTACGATCAGAGATCGCAGGACAATGATATTATGTTGTTGTTTGCTTAGAGTACTGCGTGCTTCTCATACAATATCTTGAATATAGAGATAATAAAGAAAGATCAGGCACATTACCAATTTTTACAACATGCAACGAATGCCGTTGCGTGTTGTAAAAATTGGTAATGTGCCTGATCTTTCTCCGATCGTATTAGATATTCCTCCCATTGGACTGTGAAGTTTGGATAATAGAGAGGACAACTGTGTCCGAGCATACACTTGTGCTCTATAATATCTATTTGGCAGTTGACACTTGTTAATAGATTGCCGCAGTGGCCGAAATTCAGCTGGAGGTAATTTGGAACCAAAACTGCCTGTGAAAAGCTTCACATGCGGAACTTTTTATGATTTAGCCACACAGAAGTTCGTATCAGTATTAACAGTATTCTCATCTACTCATATTAAAATTCAGCGAGACTAACTTCAAACGCCATATTTTAATCAGTTAGATCTATTTTAAAAAGAAACTATTGGGTAGATGTACATAAAAATTAAATAAGACGACCTTGCAACTATATAGTTTTAAATAAAAAAAGAATTTGTACGGGCGGTTGATAATTTTCTGAGAAATCTGGTCACATACCTCAATAAGAAATAGTCGAAATAAGAACCTCTTCTTTTTTCAAATGAGTTTGAAAAATAACTGTTTCCATAATATTTTGCAAAGTTTAACAAGAATTAACTTAACGTTTAAGCTGTTAAATTACCTTATTCAGAATAAATGTATTACTGTGAATGCCAACTGTTCGCATGTATTTTTTATACAAAAACTTAAAAAGCGGTTGAGCAAAAGACATGAAACTAATTTATAGCTTTATTGTAACAAACGGAGAAATTTCCATTATGTCGGGTAAAATACGGTTATGGCGCAAAAAGAGCACATTGTCCTCTACAAAAGGACTTCTTTTTAACGCGCTTTTTTTAAAATATCAAAAAATTTCAGGCAAAATTATTCCTAGTTTAAACGGCTTAACTGAAATTAGTTCAGGAAAATTAATGTCATAGATGGGAAAATTGGTACTTTTTTATTTTTTTACCTAACTCTTATTTTAGTAATTTTTAAAATGAACCACATGCATGCGTTTAGTGTGGTTCTACGTGCTATATATGTACGCGAGTATAATATAAAAATATTACAAACGCGGAAGCTTCTAAGGACGGATGGTGTAAGAACGTTGTGTGTGGATAGATATTTGTTGCTCTTTCACTTAAAAAGTGGGCAATGGATTTGGATGGAAGTTTGCAATAATATCGTTCATATATCAGTATAATATTGACTTTGTTTGTACATAATATTTTAATATTTTAATGTTCGTACGTTTCAAAGATTGTACGTTTTAATATTTGTTACTCAATAGCACAAAAGAGGCGTGCATGGAGTTTGATAAAATTTTACATACTTTATATTTTATATAATAAATTAATATTTAATTTTTAACTTAAGCTATATAGTAAATGGCTTCCAATGAAAATTACGGTAAAGATTAGCAGTCTTTCTAAAATTGAGAAAGGATAAAGGACGAGAAATATATGGAAAACTGATATCATAAATAACCGGAAATAAATAATAAATTTTATTTTCAAATTCAGTACAGATGGCGATAGAGTAGAGCACTACTACAAGTGTTCAACACTATACGAATTGGTATAAAACTCTTCAACAAATATCATAACATTTTACTTAAATTATATATGTATATTTAATTACTAAAATATGCATAAACTTTTATTTTAATAAACTTAAATTAAATGGTATTAAAATTCGAAATGTATTTGAATGTCAGGAAGTCGCAACCGTAAAACTTATATTCAAAACAAAAGTTAACCATGATAAAACGAACAAACTACTTTTTGCTGCAATAATGATATCTTTTTAAAAGTGGAAAACTAACCCGTAAATCGTTTACAAAAGAGTCAGGTGAACTTTTTCAAAACGTTGTTTTTATGCAGCAACGACAATTTGCCCTGAAAGTTTTCTACACTCGTAAATAATTAGTGGTGCGAGCTCAGGAATAATGTTCGTCGGTTACACGGAGCGGGATGAGAATTCCCATCTGGCACCTGTTGACCCCCTTTGATTACACTTCTGAATGCAGGCTGAGAAGAGAGATAATACTTTATGGCTGTAGCGGAGTAACTTGCAATCTAAGGGTACGTAAAATTTTCCTTTGACTTTAATGTAATGTACAGAATGCAAGAATGCAATGCAATGCAAGAGTAAAGGTGTTTTAAATTTACTCCTTTTTATTGTAAAAAATTGTGAAGGATTGGTTGTTAAAATGAAATTATAATTAAACTGAATTTCTTTTTAATGTAGTATAATTTAAAAATACTGACACAAAGCTTGCTTGTAAAACTTTTTTAAATATTCTAACTCATATGCAATATAACGCAAATCTATGTATATTCCATATCACACACTAAACATGAAATATATTACATTAATGTTCTCGTACTGTATTTTATTTTGTTTGTTGTTGTTAGTCTTTTTGTACAATTTATAAAAAAAAATTGTTTTGTTACTCAGGTAAGAATTGTTATATGTCTTTAATAGGTGCCACTCCCGCTATTTAATTTTGTAATTAAATAGCGTCGTAATCTTATTCAGTATAGCTTTTGCTGAGCATCCAATGTAGAGTAAGTTGCTAACCGCTACAGAGCCGGTATTTGGTATTATCAATATGTTTAATTATAATATATTACTTTTAACTTATCTTTTTTTAAAAAAGTCTTAAGCACTTGAAGAAATTTCTTATAAATGTTTAATATTTCGGTGGTAAAATCTCAAACTGACTTTCCAAAATGTGCGAACATGGTCTGTTTAAAATATGTAAAAATAAAAAAAATAGTCCAATACATTGTTCATATCATAAAAATAAGTTTGTTTATTAATTCCACCACTTAACCAATCATCATGAAACACTTTATTATAAGTAAGAAAAAGTTTATTTGTCCCTGAAGAATTCTGACCAGAAAATTTGGAACAACCCAGGAAAAATAATTTCCAACATCTGCATCTATTCCTTAAGGAAGCCGCGAACATAAACTAGTGGACTTGTGGTTTTGTTTTATTTTCATTTCATATTTCTAAATTGTTACAAGTAATGGCTTGTTCTCAGTACTTTAGGAATACAGCATCACTTAGGGACATATTTACAAATATTTATAATCGTAGTGTTAGCAGGTCCCAACAAGAAAGAACAACAAAATTACTGGCTAGAAGACACGCATGTAATTTTTTTATAAACGAGATGTTGAATTTTCTGAACCACAAGGGGTTTGGTTAAGCGAGTCTCAAAAGCATAAGTCTTAAGTAAGAGCAAGTGAAACCATTTAACAGCGAGAGGTTCGTTTGAGCTCCGACGTGATCTTTTAAATACTAACACCAAATTGTTGGTAATTAAAAGATCTCATCCCTAATAGAAATAAAAAAAAAATACATATTGATATTCCATGACCAAGTGTTCAAGGTCTGTACTAACAAGTGTTATCCAAATCAAGTAAAATTGTCACGAATAGAATCTTAAAAATATAAATGTATTTTCGGAACAGATGTCCTAGACCTGTACAAAAGTTGTAACGTAAACATAAACCGTGCTTTTTACCTACTTGTAGAATAAACAAAAAAAAAATACTTCATATCTGAGGCTCTAACCGTAATATTAAATGGTTTAAAATCGGGTGTATCATCAGTTTGCAATACAAAATTTTTAAAATCCAAAAGGTCACACAGTGTGTCTCGTTTAAATAAAAATTAATTGCAAACATCAGAACAGTGACTATTTTAAGAATTGAAGGTGAATTTAATATGTTGTATGAAGAAATAAATTAATTTAATTGAATTATTAAAACAAAATAAAATATCTGTTCAAATGAACAATTGAAAAACATGACATAATCTGCATGATAATAATGACCAGTTTTAAAATTGCCGGACCACGATCAATATTATAAAGCTGCAATGCTATGATCTCGCAAAGTTTTCATGATTGGAATTCAACTGACTGTGAACGCTAAAGTAGGCTAGCGCTATTCACTTTAATTGATGCAACGTTTGGACAGGATTTATTGCTCACCAATTTATAATAGGCATGTGCGTTGAGAAGAATGTTTGTGTGTAAACGTTGTAAACTAGTTGATCCAGCAAACGTTGTTCTGTCATAAAAATAGTAACTCTTACAAAAATATATTCACACAAAAAATAATGGTGCGCCATTAGAAGAAAAAATATTTATCACCTTAATTTATTACTTTCAGATATAAAAAAAAATCATTAAAATTTGTCAAGCCGTTTAAGACAACTACACATACAAAGACTGTGGCACAGATAACAGAGTTTGTATTTTTTTATGGAAATAAGACAGACGAGCAGACGGTTCACCTGATGGTAAGCGATCCCGTGGCCCATTGACAAACGCAACAATCGGAGAGTCGCGAATGCGTTGTCAACATGGGAGAACGGAAATAATAGGTCTATTAGATATTATGGGGTCGTTATTAAGGATTTGGAAAGGATAAGAATAGGAAAAGAAAAGGGTAGATATGGCCATCCAGCATACCCAAAAGTCATACATTCTTTATTCTATGCCGACTTTCTAAAGGGTATGTTTTAAAGTTAATTAGTCAATCACAGAACAGCAAATAGATAGATTTGAACGAAAGAAAAAATATATATTATTATTATATTTTTTATAAATAATTATTAAGAAAATACAGGTGATAATTTTGTAAAGAGGTTTTTTGTATTTATATCGCTAAAATATCATAATAAAAAATTATACCCGATTAATTATTTTCTTTATACCTCAAACAGAACTTTAAATTAATATTTTCATAATAAGTAACTTCGATCCTCTCTGATGTCCAACGATACCTCACAGTATTTTCTTTTTTTCTTAAAAGGCTGTCCTAACAATTATCTGTAGGCTATACAAATAATTGTTCCGAGTGGGATCGAACTCATAACCCGCGCGGCTGAAGCCAAGGAGTTAGCAACAGTGCCAACCAGTCATCCCTGCAAAGAACAGGTTATGATTGTCCGTGTCAAATCGCCAACAGCCGATGATACGCTAATATATGTTGGAAGTCCACCAGACTGTAAGCAAATCCGATCCAATGGTTTGTGCGCAATCGATTAACTCCGTTTAGATGGACATTGGTTGCGGCCATTTTATTGTCCGCTTGTTTATGCTTAACAAATCAAAAGTTGAAATTATTCACTGTTATTTCATATTGGTACGATAAGCCAAGTCATCAAGATCCTCTTGAAAATGTTGGGAAATATTCTGACGTGTCCGTTAGCTAAATGGTATATTATTATAGCATTCTAAATAACAACATAAGGCTACTTCTATCATAATTAACTTTAATATCCCTTTCATATAGTTGGCATAGGAGTTTTAGTTTGCCCCTTCGACTGGATTCCCGCGTTGTGGCGAGGGCTCAGTAGCCATGGAGTGGTAAATCCCGCGGCTAAGGCGGTGAAGTTATGGATAGGAGGAGGTCAGGGCCTACGTGCTGGAGGGATTCCGGGGTTACGTGGATGGTGGATGCGTCTGCCTTGCCCTGCGTCGTCCAGGCTAGACCAGCTGGCCTTGAACTTTCGACGACTACTCCTTCTCTTTATCCCCCGCAATTTGGCGGGGCCGTGCCGCCTATGTATGCTGCGTGGAGTTACTGATGAGAATGTATTTCTGCCTAAGTAAGTGCAGAACCCTACACTGCATTCGCTGCGAGGAGTGGGTTGCTTGTTGCTCATTGGCACTTGCTCCTTGCTCCTTGTCTGGACGCACAAAGGAGTTGTCTCCGAGGAGGAGGCTGCTTAAGTAGTCAATGCTAGTGGGGTCACGGAATTGTGCTAAAACAATCCCGTGACGCTGCCGGTATACGCTGTGGTGAAATAACATGGAGGTTTTAGTCGGTAAGTGTCCTACATAGCCCGTCTTGGTACCGCGGGGTGGATATGCGTTTGTTGCATTTTTCGCACGTGAAAAAAGGAGAAAAGATAAAATAGCATTGTTTTCATTGCGAAATTTTCATGCCAAAGACGCACATCGCTATGGTCACCCCTTCAAGGATGAAATAGATGCCATTTTGAAAAAAAATAACAAGTTCGCCATTTGAAAAAATCTGAGTACACGAAAAAGATCTGCAAAAAACAAAATGCTGCTAACCACTTGTCGCGGGTTTGTGATCAAAAATTCAAAAATGTCTACAACAATAGGATCATGACCTACAAGATGACAAAAAGTTATCGAACAAAATGACACATCTTAAATATACATAAATTGTACATGTTTTGTATTTCACGTAATGTTACAGACATTATAATATAAAACACGTACACTTTAGAGTAGACTGAAATTTCCAGATGTCCTGGGATTCTTTTTTTATTTTTTTATCTCGACTTATAAATATGCAGATATTTGCGTG
>JAOCPS010851396.1:0-18653 GCA_025505425.1 Graphium colonna
GTGTCCATGGGCGACGGGATCAGTTACCATCAGGTGAGCCGTCTGCTCGTTTGTCTTCCTTTCCATAAAAAAAAAACATTTAAAACATCTTTAAAGTCATATGTTTTGGAAAATTTTACAACAGATTAAACAACGAAAAGCACCTTTTCACCCCCATTTCATATTCATTGCATAAAATACATCTAATGTTAATTAATTTCATTTCTTCAATTTTTATTTCGGTATTTGTGTATTTGTATTTGATGCTTTTTTTATTTAATTATGATTCAAAATAATAAATATAGGGAAATAGTAACTTGCGCTTATATTGTTATCATGATAGTGCATGCTCCAAAAGAATTATATTTTGATTATGAGTTGTCTTACAAGTGAAATTTGTAATAATTTCTTTCGACAATAAAGTATCTATAAATCAAATTAAAGACGTTTGCATAAACATAAGAAGTCAGGTAGAGTTCCTTAGTTGTGAAGATCTTTAAAACAATTATTAAAAAAAATATATAAAGTAGTACTTACAAGTATTATTTTTACGTAAAATTCAAAAATCGACTTAAAGTATAGATAATACCAAATCGCCTCATGTATGCCTATAACGTTTGAAGAGTTTTCTCGATTTCTTTAGGATCCCATCTTGACCTGCTGATTATGGGACCACCTGGATAGTACCCTACCCTTACACATAAACATAAAAATAATTTTCCGAATCTGTATTTTATTTCCGGAATTAAGGATTTGGAGAGAAAAGGAGTGGGAAAAGAGAAGGGTAGACATGACTATCCGGCATCCCCGAAGTATTCATACTTTATTTTATGCCGACTTTACAAAGGCTTATAAGGGTGGTGATACTTCTCCGGGTGAGTGTGGCTGTATAAGTGCAGCAAAATTTTAGAAAAGATTTTATGCTCTACCACTGCACACTATATTCGAATAATCGGCATACACAAATAAAAAAAGATTATTAGAATGGTTTAAACGAATTCAAAACCTCCTCTCTTTTTGAAGTCTATAAAAAAGTACCCGATTGCAATATTAAAAAAAATATTACAATCGGGTACTTTTGAATCAAATAATAAATTAGAAACAAAAAAAAATACAAGAGGTATGCGCCATAAATGAAGTGTGCATAGTGATCTACGTCACTGTGATTTGTACCATAGACAAACGATTAATTTCTTATTTGCTACAATACAAGTAAGTAAAGTAACAGCCTATTTTTAAATTGTCCCACTGCTGGACAAAGGTCTCTTTTAGCCAGAGTGTGTAGGGCATAGTCCACGCGGCCCAAGTGCGGATTGGCGGACTTCACATATCTCAGAAATGTTATTTCTTTGATATGCAGTTCTCCCAATGTTTTCCTTCATCGTCAGTCAAATTTGCAATTAGAAAATTGGCTTCATTTCATTGGTGCCGGCACCGGGGATCGAACACAGGTTCGCCTCGAGTAAACAGAATTGAAGGCGAGCGCCCGGACACTGAGCTACCACAGCTTCCTTTTAACTTTATACACGGACCTAAATTCTCTAGTCTCAATAAAATATATAAGGTTTTTGCTCTTGCGTTATATTCTTTTATTATTAACAAGAAAATAAATAAATGACTTTATAAATTAAAAAGAAGTAATACATAGAAAATACACACAAGGAAACATGACCGCGTCTACCAATTTTTTTAAAAGGATAGAAGCTATGGTAACATTTCTTTTTTAATAGATATAAATATAGTAGATATAAGATTGTTTACTTTAGCTTAAGGTATTTTGAAGAAATTAATTATTGAAAAAGTCGTCAAAATCTTTTAACATTGAGCAACAATCCGCATATTAAGATTTTATCTTCGACATATGAGAAAGGGCCAAACATAATGCAGAGGTCATTACGCTTAGTTAGTAGAGGTCACGGTTCAAGTTAACTAAATATGTTCAAATGACGATCTTTATGGAGACGATAAAGGTAACGAGTTCATGTATTCAAGCTGATGGGCTAGGAATGCTTCACAAACAATTTATTTAAACTGTATTAGCGAAGCTATCTTGTACTCAAAGTCTCTTTATTTATAGTCATTTGAGGCACGTTAAACATTCCATTCGTTCTTTATAAACCAAATTTTTCGCAATGGCATTTTTAAGTTGTTCGCGAAAAGTGGTGGTAAAGAATCCAATGGCAAAAGCAACTCCCGATATAGGGATAAATTTAAAGTAGTAGGTAAGTAAAAAACTTGATCTAAACTTTTATAAAAATCGGTGTCGCTTGGCAAAATTATTCTGAAAAATGGTCATCAGGATTATTTGTCCCTAAATTGTTTACATACAAAGAGATACAAACAATAATATTTACACACACACGCACACAATTACCTTACGTGTAGGTACTTAACTGTTATATATTTTTTTGTCAACAAAATACAAAGATATAATATGAAATACAAGCTTGCAGCTCACCTTTGGTACATTTATTCCACGTTATATATTTTTTTCTATATAAAGCTATAGATTTAATTTGATATCGTATTGTGGTAAAAAAATTAAATGTTATATACTACTATTGGTAGGACAAGACGAAAGACTGCGACATTTTTCTTGTCTTGTCATCAAAATGGCGCCAATCGTCTATATATGTTATAGCATTATTATTTATTATATACATTATATCGCGAAGGAAATTCGTCAAGGCGATCCGGTGCCAAACAATCCGCGGTCCGCGATACATTGCCCCGTTAATAATACCCGATCTCTTTAAAGGTCAAAACGTGATATATAGAGTTCGTTTATCCTCATGATCGGTAAGAGGAAAATAAATCAATATAACTTTTATACGGCAAGGCCATTTTTTTGTACGAGACGAAACGAACTTGATAAAAAGTGCAAGTGAGGGCAATGGCGTGAATATTCTTCTTTTGATGATACTAGATGATTTCTTAAGGATTTATTTTTTGAACGAAATTATACATATTCGTACGAAACTTATTCCTATAACAACAGACAGACAAAGATTCTATAAAAAGATTGTTCTGGCCTTATTTGTCGTTATAAAGACGATTTCTACATATTTTTAAAATCTTCAATGTACGCATTGGAAAATACCAATTTTATTATATGTAATAGATATGACTAGCTGTTCTCCACAATTTTAACCAATTTATATATTGTCTAAAGCCATGGTAGCTCAGTCACCGGGCGCTTGCCTTCAATTCTGTTTACTCTAGGTGAACCTGAGTTCGATCCCCGGTGCCGGCACCAATGAAATTGTTAATTTTCTAATTGCGATTTTAAGTGTTGATTTACCACGTGCTCTGCTGTGAAGGAAAACATCGTGAGGAAACCTGCATATCTAAGAAATAATATTCCTGAGATACGTGAAGTCCACCAATATGCACTTGAGCCGCGTGGTGGACTATATCCTATACCCTCTATCTAGAGGAGGCGTTTGCCCAGCAGTGGGACAATATAAAATAGGCTACTAATAATTGTCTGATCGGCTTTAGTTATAATGTAATGTTAGATAGCTTAGACTAATCCTGAATTTTCTAGTACGTATAAAAGATTTTTACTCTCCGACGCAAACTTTTAGAGATTAGTGAGTTTAAACAAACAAAAGACCATTCTGATTCAATATATATAAATTGTATATTAGTAAAGATATTTTTCCTTACTGAGAAAAGTTACGAAATGCACAGTCGATGCGACGTTAAACGGTTGTCGGCACCAAAGTACCTCAATAGTATTGTGGTTTGGAGATGTCTTTCCAAAATTTATAATTAGAATATTCCTTTTGGTAGCATCAGATATCAATTCCTCTGTATTAAAACTGTTATTTTAAATAACCTTTAGGTAATTCTTAGTTGGATTAGAAGCCATTCCCAAAGTCATTTAGGAATAAGACTATCTTTTCGCAGAAATAAGAAAGGAAAATGCGTGAGACTATTTACATTGAAATTTACTGGTATTTTGCAACAGATGGACTACAAAAAAAATTATATTGTACACCGCATGGATGGAATTCGAACAGATGTTACAATATTTTTGTAAGAAATTTCTGTAACGTTGTGACGTAGAAGCAAACACAATTGTAAAAACAAAAAGCGAAAATGTTATAATTGTAGGAATGGTAATTTTTTTTCCAGATACCAGGGTGACATTGTTTTGCATATGACCCTTGGTTAAAACAATGGTAGATATAGTACTCTACGACGAACTATATAGGTTGTCTTTCTCAGCCTTGACTGCTAACAAACGAAAATATTAATGATATGTTCCCACAGTAAAGAAGTATTCGTATCATTGCATCTTAATTGAAGCGAGCGGTCGGTTAATTTATGAGCTCGGCTTTAAATAGCTTCGTGACCGAACAAACCTTACACGTATGACGTTGTGAAGCATGGTAAAGTCCATTGTATTGATAGAAGGTTTGACATAGTCACGTTAAGTTCGCCGCACAATTCACAGGGTTAATCTATAATAATGAATTATCATATACGAAAGGTTATTATCACCTATTTAATCGAAAATATATTATCACCTGATACATGATCACCGCACATAATGTTTAATATGTGACGTGGTTTGCAAATGTGGGTTTTACGAAATTCCAAAAGAATCTATCTGAGTGAAACTGCAGACAACAGTAAGGTGTCTTTTTATCTATACTTTGAAACGATTTCCCTGGGTAATAATTGCTAGTGTATTTTTCTAAGTGTATTTTTTGCTAGGAAATAATAAAAAACATCTGTCGTACAAAACTACTTACCTCCTTATTTTTAATTCTCAAATTGACATTTATATTTCATACTTGGCGTAATGTTGGCACCAGCAGCCTTTCCGCTCTACAAACGCAAGTGCCCACATACGGGCAAACGGTCTGTTAACGTATTCCCGGACATCATTTATATATCTCACAGAAACACTGCGATAATATTTTTAGTAGTACAGGACGGCACAGCAAAGTGTATTAAGTAGAGCATAGATCAACAAGATAAAGCGCTAAAGAGACGTTCGTGTCAGAGTTTTTCTTGACGATTTTTCTGATTTAAAATCTTTTTACATTATATTTTTTTAAACTTAGTAAGTAACTACAAATCACTAAATATCACTTGATGAATATAGTTCGCCGATTTTGGAGTAGGCCTCTGGGCAGAGGAAAGCGTGTAAGGGCTGTGGAATGTGGTGGACCTATTATGGTAATCAACGTAGACGAATACGATGGTAAAGTCTATTCACATATTCGACTTCCGTTATGTGTCGTAAAGCCGCTATATTAAGGCGAGTAGTGCGTGGACCGGAAATTGCGCCCTTCATACACAATCGAGTGGTTTCTAATGGGTCCAAACCTGTACTCGCGCATTGCAAGTCGCTATTGTCTTGTGTAAAACTAACGACTAGATTTGCAAATGTTAGAATAATTTATATACGAGATGAAAATATATGCATACATATCCTTACATCTGTAGTTTGATAAGAATATTTTGTGTAACATACTGTCCTATTTCTTATTAGTTCAATTTAAAATAATATTGACTTTATATATTACCGACAAAATTCTTATACACTAAAAAGTAATTATACGATATCAATAAAAATGATAAATGATTTTTTTAAAATCTAAAAAGCATCACGATTCCTCACAAATGGTCATCGTTTCACAATAATATGATCAGTTTTTACATCTTAAATGACATATTAGGTTTTAATTTAAACCTTTTTTTAACGTTTAAAACGTGGACTAACGAAAGTACCGTATTAAGAACTTTTACACCAAGTGATTTTTTTTTATAAAAAAAATAGGTTTCTCTCTTGTCCTAGAATCATCTTTAGTACTATATATAGTCCTATGATGAAAATACCGGGATTAATCAAGTTTAGACAGTTGTTTAGTACCGGTACTTACGGCAGTAAGTGTTACAAATTCTAATTTAATATTTTTTACTTTATTTTTTTTTTAGATATTGTATAACTTTGCAGTAGTGTTGACAATTTCTGTAAATACACTTTAGTAATGAAAAGATAAAAACTTAAATCGACGATGTTTAGGCAGTGGCAGGTAGATGAAAGAAACCACAGGTGGGAGTGTTTTGCGTCCGTACATCGGAATTCCTATTTAGAAAGAATAATACTTGTCTGTTTTTATATTTACCTGTACTTCACGAAAAACCCACAGACAAATTTTAAGAAGTCAATGGAAAGAATAAGAAATATAATACAGATTTTGCCTTTTTTTTTTCAACGTACTTTAAACCCATTATACCATTTTGGTGGGGTTTAAATAATTTTAAGTGTACTTTCATACCACACATTTTTTAGTTTCAAGATCTATATAAAATATTCTATGAAAGACCCACAACGAGGCCAAAAATTAAATCCACGAGAATAGAGTCACGGGAATGAGCTAGGGAGGAAAGAACTTTTCCGATTTGTTTGCCACAATGTTGGTGTGAGCAAGACAGATAGGAGCGCCACCGTTTACAACCCCTTTCTTTAAATTACCTCATAATACGTTCGAACGCAAAATAGGATAGCCCACAGGCAAATTACAGTTTACCATCGAAACTCACCATTCATTCTCCACGTTGGAAAGTCGAATGAAACGTTTGAATCGATAATGCCGCCGTTGAACAAACTCGACCAACTTTCTCGATCGGATTTCGCGTATGAGAGGTGTCGAAGTGTTATCGATGACTCATCGATACAACCTTGGAAAGCGAGATCGATCTCGATTAACGATACCGATCTCGA
The DNA here is from genome assembly GCA_025505425.1 of Graphium colonna. Lineage (NCBI taxonomy): Eukaryota > Metazoa > Arthropoda > Insecta > Lepidoptera > Papilionidae > Graphium > Graphium colonna. The sequence goes on from JAOCPS010851396.1 coordinate 6,725, forward strand.
TTCGATTCGGATGAATTAATGATGGTGCGAGTTCCGATGCGACGGGACACTTGTCGGTGAAAGTTGGTACGATACGGACACACGACAATTAGCTATATACATAGTTAATAAACAGTTTGGCTGTTTGTATTAATTTCAATAAATAAAGAAATGTAGGCTACAAAATTTATAGGCACGGGGCGTCCTCCTGATCGATTTACAGCCACGGCGGCCAATATAATCTGAGATTAGCCAATTGTGCGGGAGATATTATAGTGCACAAGTGTACGCGCAAAACGGGTGCACTCTCTGTTCCCTTACTCTCATATACTGATGGGACGGATATCCGACACAACCGAAGAGGTCAGGTCATCGTTTATGAACACAGGATCAGTAGTTTGTTTTTAAAATCAAAATAATAAAGAGGATATGTCCGAGTGTACACTTTTAAGGCGCTTGAACTCGGTTTTGGTAATTTTCTGTGAAAATAAACTTGTTTTGAGGTTTTAAGTTTCAGTTAGTTTTAATTAAGTTTTTTTAAAAAATAAGTCAACGGCCTTATAGTGCATGAAGCAATGTCGAGGTTGGTTGCTTGAATGCACTTAAAATATTACAGATATCACGTATTTACTAATGATTTTAGGTAACATTATTATTTTATGACTACATAGAATGTGCGTGTTTAGCTCACACAGAAAATATTTGAGTTACACACACGTCTTAGAAAGTAAACCCTAGATTTGTTTAGTATTATTTAAGTGAATCACGCAAGAGTTTATTACTTTTTTCTCTTTACTAATATATTCGGATAATAAACGTACTACAACAGTGACAAGTTTTTGAAGTGGTACAGCATAACATCTTTCCCAGCTTTTGCTGCACATCTATGGCTATGCTCGACCAGGGAAGTACCACCGCCTTTTATTAAGTCGGCACAAAATAAAGTATGGATTACTTTTGGGATTGCCGGATGGCCATTCCTACCCTTTTGTTTTCCCACTCCTTTCCTCAAATCCTTAATCCCGACCCCATCCTATTTAATAAACCTATTCTATCCAATTTTCCAGGTTGACAACGTACTCGCGACTCTCCGGATGCTGTGTGTGTCTATGGGCGACGGCATCGCTTAATATCAGGTGAACCGTCTGCTCGTTTGTCTTCCTTTCCATTAAAAAAAAGTGTTTTCCTTTGTTACTAAACATAGCCTGAACAGCTTTACATTTTACAACGTTCTCTCACAAGACTGATTACGCTTTCAAAATGAAATACAGCGACGCGTAAGCAATAAAACCTTTACACTTATTTATAGTTCAACGGTAAATGTAAAATACTGGCATTTCGGCCGTGTTGAATAACAACGAGATTTGCGTAACAGCAATTGTCCTGAATGGGAAGAGCCAATAAATCTTCAGAACGTTGGTAAAGTTAGCACAGAAGCTTTACAAAGATGTATCGATCAGGATGCTGTCTTCTTAATTCAGATGATGTCATATATATCTTGTTGAAAAGAATGCATGCGAAAATATCCTTATACAGGATGTCTGGTATTCGGTACTCGATTGTCATCATACTTATTTAATAAAATTAGAGGCATAATTTTCGACCAAATTTTCCAATAAATAAATAGCACATAAACGGCAGTACGCACTGCATAGGTCATCGACCCACCGAGCACCCCCTGCTTTTCGTATCACCACGCCCGAACCGTGTCCGTTAGCATGAGCATGCTTTTCGTCACTAATTATTTAATTTGTAAATAAATTATTTTAATAATATTTTTATTCTACAGATATAATGTCCTTAGGTATTGAAAATGATTTACCAGTCGCCTTGTATAATTTCGTGTTATATATTTTGTGTGTCTTTATGTGTTTGCGTTTCGTCCATATGATTGATAATATGGTCGTCCATGTCCCTTGAATGAGAGTTTCGTCATAAAAACATTAAGTCACAAATTTATGACACATTACTTTACCTTAACAAAGGGCTTGTGCTGGTCGTCCATGCTCAATTTAAAACTTTTACTTGTGTCTTACAGTACAATCATAATTTAAGAACAATAATTCTATTTAAACAAATACATATTTCAAAGTTTAAGTGAGCGGTGAAAGCAAGTTTTTACTCAATAATAGGGCATTAGAGCATTGACTGTTGCCTAACATTTTGAGTAACACAAACTTAGAAATCAGGTTTTTTTGGTCAAACTAATCCTATGACATACATTATTAAACTCTTCTACTCGACATCTTTTTTTTAAACAACACGGAGCGACATGAAAGTAACGTACTAGAGGCCCCACAAAGGTTGAAGTTTGAAACATTTTGACACCTTTGGAAGTTTATGTGTCATCTCAACGTGATCGTTATCAATTGTGTCTTTGCAATATTAGTGAGAACAAACAAACACAATTCGTCTTTTCATTATTAGTGTTACATTTAAGATAATATTGCTTCTTTCGCCATAAGTCAGCCTTTACGATGTCGTTATGCAATATGAAGCAATGAAGTCATTGTCACGTCGCGTACAACACGACTTTGCGTAGGAAGTGGTCGGTCATTCCAAGTGAAATGCACAAATCAAAATATACTACTGCATTCTGAAGATTTACGTTTGGTATTAAAGTGAAATTTATATGATAATATAACTAAAATCTTATAATGTCGGCATAAAATAAAGCATGCATGACTTATGGCGATGCCGGATGGCCACGTCTACCCTTTTCCTTTTCCACTCCTTTCCCCTCCAAATCCTCAATCCCGACCCAGCCCTATCCAATAAACCTATCCAATCCAATTTCCAAGGTTGATAACGCACTCGCCACTCTCCGGATGCAGCATGTGTCTACGGGCGACGGGATCATTTACTATCAGGTGAACCGTCTGCGCGCTTGTTTTTCTTTCCATAAAAAATCGTATTAAATATAAACCACGTTGTGCATTTCAAATTTTTATCACACCATCACCGCAAATAAAACCTTGATATTGTTTTGTGTTAAAGCAATAAAATTGCTTATGGTTTGCTATAGTTTAAAAAAAAACCAAAACAATGTACATTAATAATCAACACGCTATCTGGCTTGCTCATAAGCACACGCCTCTACCAACTGTATAGCATTTAAAAAAAACATGAATCCATTCAATCGAGGTAGCGAAACGAGAAAGGGGTATTTAACGGGTGCAACAGGAGAAAAAAACTCATTCTTCATGGCGCCGTTGCGTCGGAATGTTAATTAAATCTAGCCGAACCGCCCTTTGGTTAGGCAAAAAGTAAAGGTCACGCTGGCACGCGTTCAGCCGTTCGAGGCAACGGAGCGTTGTAAGAAGGGTTAGGTTTTTGCTAAGCTAGCTGTGTGTATGTTCCAAGTTTTAAGTCTGTTGCTAAGCAACAGGGCACAAACATAAGCTTCAAGGGCTCTGATGCAATAAACACGCGAATCGTGACGATAAAGAATGGCTTGGAGCCATACTTTAAAAGGGAGAGAAAGGATATTTTAATACTGCGACTTTGCAAATCTTTATATCTTCTGTGTTTTGTCATTTTTGGTGTACTACTATTCGATACGTTCGAGTGCTTTTATTTATTTACTATTTATTGTAAACACTTAAAAATGGAATTACAACAGATGGACTTAATGCCATTAGGCATTCTCTACCAGTCAACCTGGGGTGTGGTAAAAAAAAATGTGGTATATACATTATTATTTGACGACTAATAAAATATTCCTCAAGACATTTAAATTGAAGTCAAGTTCAAATGTCTTAAAACACGTCAATTTCATTAACATATGCCATGGTTTCATATGACAGGTGGTAGAGCATAACATCTATTCACGGTTTTTGCTGCACTTCTACGGCCGCACTCGCCTGGAAAGTAACACTGCCCATTATAAAGTCTGCATAAAATAATGTATGCATGGCCATGTCTACCCTTTTCTTTTTCCACTCCTTTCCCCTCCAAATCCTTAGTGCTGATCCCATCTTAATCAATAAACCTATTCCATCCAATTTTCCAGGTTGACAACGCACTTGCGACTGTTCAGATGTTGTGTGGGCGACAGGATCGCTACAATCAGGTGAACCGTCTGCTGGTTTGTCTCACTTTCCATAAAATGACATATCAGTTGTGTAAGTACATGTTTTTCCAATAATGCACAATGCGTGGGTGCAGTTTGGCGAGTGAATCGATTCCGACCGATAGGTGTTATCCGTAAATTGATTCAACGTGGAGTGGCACTTAGCGGAATTTACGTCGACAAATTGGAAATGGGCAGAAATGATATTTAAGCGATACGCGAACTGGGTATTTGCGACTTCAAAGACTATTGTTTGAAATGGGAGGAATTTATGTCGATGCGGGTAAACTTGACACACTTGTCGCGGAGAGATTTAGCGAATGTATACTGAATGGCGCTCTCTATTGGCAATTTCTAGTCTGATGTTTAATAGCATACATGTAAGATTTTGACGGTATGTATGAAGGTTAATCTTAGGAAGTAACTAAAAGTATTAAAATTATAAATAGAAAGTTTGTAAGGGTGGATGGATGTATGTATAGATGCACGTTTTTGTTACTATTTAGACTAACTTTGCAACAATATAGTTCATATTTCAGAATGACATATAGGCTCTATATAATATATAATCTGCATATTGTAAATGTAAAAGTTCGTACATATTTAACCGACTTCAAAAAAGGGGGGTTCTCAATTCGGATGTTTACATTTTTCTTATGTACGTTCGCGAGCATTTATAAACCGATTTTAAAAATTCTTTTCTTATGTCATAGAGTATACTTCTGAAATGATCCCATAAAATTTTCAAACGAAACTTGTCACTGGTTTGTTTTTTAAATCAAAATAATAAAAGGTTAGCACATATCTACGTCACTTATGAACCGATTTTAAAAATTATTTTCTTGTCTTATTCTTTCTTATTGCTCTCCTAACATTTTCAGAAAAGTTGAAATTATCATAAGTTTTGTTACACTTCTACGGCCGCGTCTGGAGAAGTTCAAACGCCCTTTACAATGTCGGCAAAAAAATTATGTGTTATCATGAAGGCAACACATCCTTTTTGTTTTCGAAGACTAACAATCCACCGCCACTAAGCGTATGTAATGTACTAATCTGACAGTGACGCGTATACATAATTGTGCCTCCATTTTGCCGCTCGTTACACTCAGACAGGGAGCCGGTTAAACGCTCGTAACGGAAATTAAAACGGATAAGATACCGCGGGCATTATGTAGATGCATAAACAAAAGTGATAAAGCCTACACTTTACATGCCCGTTATCGCTGGCAACCGAAATTTCGAAAACGTTCATTCATTGGTAACTGTACGAAAGAACGTATTTGAAACAGTTAAAACAGAAATCGTCTCATTGTTATAAACTTTAGCAACCTTTAAAAGAAATTTTACCATAATCACTAAAAATAATAGGGACTTATTTCCAAGGCTTACGCTAATATTCGACACTTTAAGTTAAACAACTTTACGAATTTTACCGCGGTCTATTTTTAAACTTTATCACCCGACGTTTCGAGCCCTTTACAGCGTTCATGGCCACGGGTAGGACTGAGATGTTTGATGTCCTGATGTCAATCCTGCATATTTTTAGTCCGATCTACGCAGTAACTACTCATGGTGTTTTTAGGTCTTGCAATATTAAGCTTATTTCTTGTCTTTTCTTTCCTTTGATGTCCTGCATCAAATATCTCAATCCTAATCGATGAACGATGTAAACGGTCTGAAAGGTCGGGTGATCAAATTTTAAAATATATGTCCCTTAAGTTGATTAATTAAAAATAATAAATCGAAATACGAATACTCCTCCTGTTAATATTACTTTGTAGAGTTAACGACGACGGCGAAAAGTTTTGGTGGTAAATAGTTAAAGATATGAATATAAAAGGTATTGTTATTGATTGCTAATATTGAAAATGTATGTTAAAACAAGAAAGCGATAGTAAAAAATTGCGTATTTAGTGACCGCGGGGATTAAACAAGTTAAATAAACTACAAGAAAGGTATACAAGATTTGTTATAAACGTAGGAGTGGAAATATTGCAATACTGTTTGCTTACGAAAATAATAAAGATATGGTACAGAGCACACGGCACTTGCCCATTAATCTAGATGTAGTAAGGTTTCAAGCGCGATGTTAAGGCTAGATATATGGACTAGGGTTGCAAGACTGTTTATGAAAATATCGATATTAATATGAAAATTCTGACTGTTTATGAAAATATCGATATTAATATGAAAATTCATTAATTTATTTTTAATTTATTTTCTTTTATCAAACTAGCTTTTGTAACCATTTTTACATATACAGGGCGACTGGTGAATCACCTTCAATACTTTAAGACGTTATTTTTGGGAATCATATAGGAAGAATAAAAATCAGTAACCATAATTTAAAGTTAAAAAATTATTACGTAATTCATGCTCATCCGAGCGGACTCAGTGTGTCTGGAGCGAGACGGAGGGGGTCGACGGCCTCGCGCTTACGGACTGATCATAGCCGCCACACTTCATTCATGTATTGGACAATTAGGGCTAAAATTATACCCCTAATTTTATAACATACGTAAATATGATGACGAAGTACCGAGTTCCTTCCTTTAATGTCGTTAGTGACTCAGCAATCATATTTGCATCCTATGAAGGAATAAAGAAAATAAGATGTCTTGCAATCGTAACGTTTTTGAAATGTCTGAAGTACTCGAAGGAAGAGATGAGTCGTAAGTAAAGTCGCGAGTGAAGCTAGAAGAATAGTATGTATATACATTATGTTCGTGTGTGTATATATATAATAAATTTATACATATATATTGTGCAATATTTCACTGGCATAGGCATCAAAATCGGTTGATTGGTTTAAAACATACTAGCTTCGCTTTCGCCCGCGTAAATTTACCCTTTTTAATAACATTTTTTGTTGATGCTACGTCCCTATTGGTCATAACGTGATGTAATATAGCCTAAAGTTTTCGTAGATAAACGGATTATGCAACACAAATATTTTTTCAATTCGGACGAGTAGTTTTAGATTAGATTAGCTCGTTCAACCAAACAAACCCGTCGGCTTTATAATATTAGTTCAGATTAATAAAATGTACAATAATTTGGACCAATAAATGAACCGTGAGGTCCAAGTTTGCGGCCAAGTACTAGTTAAGTTTAGGCAATTATAGGCGAACTCTCTGCCCATAGACGCGAAGTACAAGCTTTGACCCTGTCCTACGGCCCGTCGACCAGGGCGGTGTACCCGTACGGCACAGAGAGGTCATTGTCTCCCCGCATCCGATACGGCCTCACGATAAGGATGGACGGCTCAGAGAGAACTGAGGTGAGGGTATTTCAAATTGAAGACGCAGTATGATCGTTTATGCTTCTGTAGAAGCTATTTCACGAAACACTATTAGAAACCCGATTCAATATGATCTTAGATCTCGCGATAACTTATTACCGTCATCTAGTAACATATTCGTCTCAAATGTTACGAAATTATTTTAAACTTGTTTAAATATCTCAGGACCTATTGAACCGATTTTGATGCCTAACGAACCTGAAACTTCTATTAATACTACCAAAATATATTTTAATTTTCTCTTTGATTCAAGCACTGGTTCGAGAGTTATTGGGAGACATACATATATATAAACTGTGTTTTTGCCTCAACTAAATTAACTTTACTGGCTTGCTGGTTCGTTTAATTATTATTTATATTGACTTGCCTCCGAGGTTCACGTTCTACGATCCGAATATAGTAAGCTTGAATCCCGCGAAGGGGCAATGACTTTGTTTTGCTGTTCCTCAATTGCTTTAGGATAAAACAAACTGATTATGAGATTTTTAACCTTATCTCTTATCTCCGACAATTATAGTAGCCTCACCTCTCTACAATTATTGTAGATATCCGTTTGATTGATCTACAAGAGTGAAGTAATATAGAGTGCATTTGTGTTTAACGTCATCGATTTCAGAACCCTATGAAGTCCTCCTGATCGATGTAGGGCCACGGCGGCCAATCTAATTTCAGATTAGCTAACTGTGCAGGAGATATTATAGTGTACAAATATACGCGCAAACACAAGTGCACTCTCTGTTCCTTTTCTCTCAAAGCTCGATGGGACGGATATCGGACACGATCGGAAAGAGGTCGGGCGCAGGACCGACTTTTTACATGCCTCTCCGACGTATGCATCATCTTTCTTTTTGGACAATCGGGTGATTAGCCCACATTGCCCTAATCCAACCAAAAAACAGTCATTATCCCTCCGCGGGATTCGAACCCACGATTTCCGGTTTACAAATTAAGGGCCCATACCACTAGGCCACGGAGGCGTTCAGAACCTAATAATGTATAGTGAGATGGATCTCTGCTATGGCAATGAGAACATACGAATAAAACCTGCAGGTCGACTGTAAGAAAACTGTTTTGATTCATCCTAACAACTGACATACAGCGGACGCGGGAAAACATGCAAACGACTGTCGCCAGACAGTACGTCCGGGAACATTATGTATGGGGGAAGGCGACGATCGCATGCGATTAAGCATGCATGTCACTAAAAACGAGTCAAGTGCGAGTTGGACTCGCACACCCAGGGTTCCGCATATAGGGACCATATTTTGTTGTGCAGGATTGAAAATTGCCTTGACTTCCGGTTTTCAAATTTTTTTCATACCTGTCTTAGAAGATATCGCTTCTTGACATAATTCTGATTTTTAGGTCAACGAAAAGTACAGTATAAGTAAAGTTTTGATTCTGTTTGCGAATGAATGGAAAATGCCTACACTTAGAATCTAAGTAATCGCGTCATCCAAATCAACCATCTAAGTTAGATGGTTGATTTACATCTGTAAGTGACAGCACATATTATTTCTAAGGAACGTGTCCTTAGAAAGAGAGACTCGACGGATAGTCAGACGGACCACGACGAGATCTCACTCTCTCTCTGCGATCGTTACTTTATTGCTGAAGATTAATTGCGTAAATTTCTTCCAACCGATCCTGTTGCTGGCCGGTGGTGAATATTTGTTTTTTTTTTCAGGGTTTTTTCTATTACCTTCAGTGTTACCTGTGATGACAAATTTCTTTGGAGGCACGGATCCCTAAAGACGTCGCAATTTCGCAAGCGCCCGTGCGATTGCACTAGCTGTGGCGAAGAGTGCGTTCCGCCGCTCACAGACGTTGCGCAAACGGATAATTCTACTCCAGACGTGTGTTTAAGATGCGTAACTTGGACCGTAGCGCCGGTTGATATTAAATACAGTTGTTCCGTTTAATTATATGCGATACGCGAACGTGGCTACGCTATAGTGCGGTCGTCCGATTGCATAATCACGGTCGTTATATCTATGAGGCAAGCAGGACTAATTACATAATTTAGTGTATGTCGCTATAGCACCCTATTATATTGTTGCTATGTTTGTTCATTCTTACACGTACGCGTCAAATAATATTTGTATTGTTCCATCAGTTTCCAAAAGAATTTTCAAAGTGCATAACATCATTTCACAGCTCGCCCGGGGCGTACTGCCCCCGAACATATCGATACCTTAATTCGCAAACCTTTACAAAGTCGGCATAAAATAAAGTATGCATAACTTTTAAGGTTCCCGGATGGCTATTCCTACTTTTTCTTTTCCAACTCCTTTCCCCTCAAAATCTTTAATCCCCCACATCATCCTATCCAACAACTACATTTTATACAATTTCCCAGGTTGACAACGCACTCGCGACTTTCCGGATGTCGTGCGTGTCTATGGACGACGGGATCGCTTAACACCAGGTGAACCGCCTGCTCGTTTCGTTTCGTTCGTTGCTCAAAAGAGGCCTATATAAATTAAATAGATAGTTAATTACATTGTTAGTATATGTTTGGTGTAGATAGCTCCTAAAAATCATAAAACAATCGTAACATCAAACTAGTTCTGCTAATCAAGCTAGTCTTTGAATAGACCCATCTAAATAAATAAACACTTTTTGTATTTCATTGCCTAATTTATAAAAAAAAATGAGATATTAACATCACGCCACGATATCTAGGAGTCAATCAACAAATAAGCGACATGAGAAACTACGGGACCCAGCTAGTTGCTCTATATCAAGTGAACTGTCAGCTCGTTTGTCATCTTCTGTCAATGACAACGTTATTTATGTCAACTCACTTTCTATCGGCTTTAAAGTGTAGCATGAAGCCTTAGAAACGGTGGAATACTTATAAAAACAAAAAACGTTGCATTGACACTAATAGGATAATACGTTTAGAGGCTCATATATACAGATTAGCTCAACGTACGGACAGACGGACGATCTTTGTCAAACGCTTCATTAATCTCGAGTTTCACTTGCGTTATGACTGCGCCAGTTAGGATAAGTGACAGCATCTATTGATTCACTGTAAACGACTATATGGTGAGATCAGGTTGAAAAGCTATCCTTTAGTCTACTTTATTAGTTCAAGTCAAAAAAGTAAATAAAAAAAATCATGTCACGGCTGCGCTATATTAAAAAAACTAGTAGTAGAGCATAACATTTTTTCACAGCTTTTGCTGCACTTTTACGGCTGCGCTAGCCCGGAGAAGTACCACCGCCCTTTATCAAGTCGGCATAAAACAAAGTATGCATGACTTTTGTGGTTGACGGACGGCCATGTCTACCCTTCTCTTTTCCCACTCCTTTTTCCTCCAAATTTTTAATCCCGACCCATCCTTACCAATAAACCTATTCTATCTTATTTCCCAGGTTAACAACGGACTAGTGATTTCCCGTATGAACCGTCTGCTCTTTTGGTCTTCCTTTCGATTAAAAAAAACTATATTTTTGTAGGGCTACAACTAACAGTACTCTGATCTTTACCAGGATCATGTAGAAGTTACTTTGGAGTGATTTTAAACTGTTTATATTTTTATATAAATAGAATAAGTCCAATTTACATTCGAAATAACAATCACTGACTTTGAAGAAGTGAAATGATCACGTTTCATGTTTCTATGGAGGCTGTAACAGAATATTTTATAAAAAAAAATATAAAAAAAATTAAGTTAAGCAATAAAACTCAACAAAGTCTACAATTTCATAAGCGTTGGTGGTTTACAGTTCTGTACAATTAAACTTTGGGTTTATGGAAATTCATGTAAATGACGTAATTTGAATACAAAGTGTGCAGCTGTTTTTTTCCGAAGTCGATTTAGAACCAAGTTGTGATAAATACAAAATATTTTCCTTCACATTGCTGGTAAAATCCAGATAAAAAAATACCGATATGACTTCATTATCGAGAGTGATTCATGGCAAATTTTGGTTCACTCTAGTCGGATACTGTAAAAGGTGAAGGTAGACGAAGTGCACGTAGTTTGGTGCAGTGTGTCACAGGGTCAGATTTCTTGGGGCCATGACTGGGGCTGACTTCACCGCTCCAAGGCTGACTGGCATCCCAATAATGCGGTTTACGATTTCATACAATAAGCGGATATATGAAGTCGCGGCATTGATTTTTTTTTATCAAAACTATAAATACAAATTAAAATCTATTATATAAAAATGACTATTCAAAGATAATATATATTGGCCAGGCCTTTCCAGGTCAGTATTACGCACGGTTGGTTGATTTAGTGGCTAATGTGTTCGATATGACTACACAGGTATCCGTTCTATCCCGTTTTACTTCAAAAACAATACACAATTTTTGTTTGATTGCTTTTTGCGTGGTTAAGTTTTAAGTCACGACGGACCATCTACTAAAGATCAACGGAGCTTATAAAAAAATAAACTTAATTTAGTGCAAAAAGTGTTTGCGCGAACATAATATAACTTTCTGAAGATGCTCAAATTATAGAATTATATTTATGTATGTATCGTATCTTCTTCTTCCTCCTAGCCTTTTCCCAAGTTACTTGGGGTCGGCTTCTAATCCATCCAAATATTACCTGAATTTC
>JAOCPS010851503.1:0-18636 GCA_025505425.1 Graphium colonna
TGTTGCTCTGTTTACATTAAATAAAATAAATTAAATATATTTTTTATATTACACTTTTTCATATTTTTACTGAATCTATATATATATATATATATATATATATATATATATATATATATATATATGACAGACAGACATTGTTATCCAACACAAGGTTAAGAAAACTTATTTATACTCAAAAGTGACAAATAATTTATTGCATTTTAGAATCCGTCCAGTTAAAACGTCCTGACATTCTATCGCGAGAATCTCTCTAGCAGGTAGAGACTACGGGTAGAGCCGCTAAATATTCATCATATCGGTCAATAATAGATCTTGCAAGAAATTATGTTGTTTTGGTACATGAGCTGGACACTAATTGAGAATCAGCCGTTGAAAGCACGGAGCATCGAACGCATCCCAGATGTGTAAATGGTGAGGCTTATAGGATTAGTCTGCTCAACCATAGGGAATATTCGTACGTTACACTATGCCATATCTTCACAAAAGATTTACCGTCTATATTAATATTCCGTGTGCAGAAGGGTTATAAACGTAATTTATTATACGAAGCAAATAACGACTATAAACTTTTTAAATAGAAGAATAGTTAAACATTTCGTGCTTTTAATTATAAAAATCAGTAATGATTTAATTCCTTATAAGTTCTCTTATAAGGAATTAAATGGTTTTATTCCGAATAAACGATTCCTAGAAACAAGAATAAACTTCTCATTGACTTTTCAAATCCAGTGTTTAGAAATTGTTACATGAATTTTAATACGAGAGAACAACATTTATTTTATTAACAAAAGTTTCGCCCATGGACCAGCAAGATCCGGTCGGCTGCATTTATATGGCTCGCCTTAGGTTGTTATTGGTAGAAGAGGACGCAATATTTGCAATAGGAAATGACACATACGAAGCGTTTTTCACCTTACTATGACTTTGCGTATAATATAATATTTACTCAAACATAGCATTGTCACTAATAATCGAAGAAATATGTACCTAATAATACTTATGTCAATCGAAAATCAACAAATTTGAAACTGATCAACTTTTTGATTGTAATGATTGACTTTCCTTAACCACGCGAAGTGGACAAATTACACACACCAATAGATTTTTCGAGTTCAAAGACGTTTCATAAACATTGCAAACAAACATTTCTAGCGTTCAGAGCGAAAGCCCAACGAAAGTAAATTTCCAAAGCCAAGAACCAAACGGGCCGTAACATAACTAGGCACGGGCTCTATTTATTGCGTGGCAGCTTCATTGCTTCCTTCCTGGAGCCCCCCAACCCCTACATGTGATGTAAACATATACTCCCTTCGCCCGAGAACCGTCGGCTTGTAAATCTCTGACCGGATTCCGCAGGTGGAGGCTCCCAGATTTATCGAAATTTTATAGCGTTTAAAATATTTAAAGTTACTCGCGAGAAAGGCAAGTATGCTTCTCACCTCACCTATGTGTTTAAACTGTATGTTAATAACAGAATAGTAAATTTTCGTTAAACTGTTGTAAAAAATATAAACGAAGACTTGTAGTGGTATATATCGATATCCTTTAACCGCTTTTATTTCGAACAGGATTCTAGGAAGAGCGCCTATTCCGGTGTCGCCGACTAAAATTAGAGCGCAGCGCGTCGCCCCGGGTTCACTTTTGTTTTTTGTCACACTAAAATATTGCCACTGCGCTCTGTTCAGTCAAGTATTCATTGAAACACAATTAATATTTATTGTAACGTGCAGAAGAAACATCGCTAGGTTTTCGCCAATCCGTAGAACTTTGAAGCAGTTCTCAAATCGAAACTTGGCAATATCTCGCGGAATGTTTTACGATAATACCGCTGTTATCAAATTTTTCCCTCATCCTCGAAAAGTGACGCTCTGTTGAAAGTTACTTTATGTCTCCATAAACGTTGCGGAACAGCACAGAGTCTTTAAACATTTTCAATATTTAGGCACAAAAATGTCTGTAGCATACTTTAAGATTCCAAAACAAAAGATATCTCGTTTATTATATACTTGCCGAGAACAACATAGGACTACACATCTTCATCTTCCGAGTTACTGGTAAGTAATATACGTCGTTCAGAGAGTAAGGTATTTGCATCGTTAATTCCTTGTTTCATATTTATCTACTCAAACATACTTGAGTATTAAGAATGTTTTGGATAAGTTTCTATTCCTTCTTGCTAAATAGAGTAATGGAAGGCAGCGACTGTATCACTTCACTCGTAGCAAGTGACGAGTCACGGGTTGCGGGATCGTGTCGGCAGCCGCATCGCCAAGTGCTCTCTGTATTAATTGAGCTCCGCCACCGACCGTCCCTATAATTACCCCCCTTTCTACGGCTGTGGAATTTCAATACTCTATTCCTGAAGCTAAACACGAACACGGTGTGCTTTCTGATTTATGGCTTCCAAACTTTATGACTCACTAAGTAACGCTCATAATGTAGATGCATTTAATGTTAAAAATATTGCCCTTTTTATATAAATTACTAAATTTTGCAAACGGTCTCGGTCTCGTCCGATATAAAAACAACAAAAAGTGGATGTATTACTTCAAAAAGCTTACATCAAACAATTTCCATTATAAGTCATGGCCGAATACTCCTTTGGCGCCATATTGCGAACTTTGTTTAACTTGTATTCAGACGTAAATCGCGATACCTACCAGACATATCACACTTCGATGACATAATTTGCTTCATCTACTACATCTAAAGATACGCGTGTATCTTTACTGAGCACAATTTAATTGCAACTGAGACATGTTTTAGTTACCTATGTTTGTTAACGTCAGCAAATGGGGAATCTTAAAAGCGTTCTCATAGAAAGCGTGCTAAGCAAAGCTTTTTTCGGTTTTCAAGCCAATATTACCAATTGATGGAGGCGCCGCACCTACACCCATGTCAGACATCAGCACCTCCGTACAAACAAAATTGTAATTGTAACGACATGGAGATTGACTTTCCGTTCCATAAACGTCGAGATGGCGACAATAATTATTAGGCAATAAATTATTCAAAGGCATTCGTAATAAGATTTTTTAACAATAAATCAGTGGAACATTTGTCTCAAAGCTTGAATGCGTGACGGCCCTGGCATCCCAAAGAGGAGAGGCCACCTATCTCCAGAGCGAATAAACTGTTCTCAAATTTCCTCATAACACACCAGAAGCCCGAAACTCCGTCGTTTCGCCGAGTGAACAAATTCAAACTTTCTTCAAATTGATTTCGTAACTTTTCTAACGGGGCAACGAACTAATTATGTCATTTACACGATTGATATAATATAGTACCTATATAAGTCAATCGTTTAGGTCAAATATTCTCAGAATAGACTGACCGACAAGTCTTATCGACTGTAATTCATTATTTAGTACCAGGTGGAGTGGTAAAGATCGATTACTCTAGTTTCTTATTAAATTATCTTTATAGTATTTTATATACAGAAAACTTGTAAAATTCATAAATTACTTGCTGTAATACGTGAAAAATATATAAAAATCATTTTATGAATAAAACATAAGGTAATGGTTGTACTGTCAAAATATTTGATATCATTATTTACTTTACCGCTGTGACTAAAAATCTTTTTTGTGGTTCGCTTGCCTCCATGGAGCGGTCATATTATTGATTTGTTCTCTTCTGTCTAGGCATAATTTACTTTTAGCGAATATCAAGGCTTATACAAGGCAATACTTCAGCGGACAACAAATAATTTACATTTTCAATGTAGATATCAGTTCATGCTCTTTATAAACGATACGACAATTAAAGAAATTTTTTAAATTTGGGCTCAATAAATAGTATACTCTGCGCACTGGAGCACAAAGCTTAGATGGACTGATAGTTTGGTGGAGAGCGGCTCAATTTAATAACATCGAGGCCTCTTGAAAGGTCTTTATCAGCTATCCACTTGGCACGTGACGTACTGCGGGCAACTCCGTTTGTTTGCCCCTGATAAGAGCGTCTTATTTGTCCTAGCTTGAGTCGCGACGCTCGGCAAGATTG
The DNA here is from genome assembly GCA_025505425.1 of Graphium colonna. Taxonomy (NCBI): domain Eukaryota; kingdom Metazoa; phylum Arthropoda; class Insecta; order Lepidoptera; family Papilionidae; genus Graphium; species Graphium colonna. The sequence goes on from JAOCPS010851503.1 coordinate 4,006, forward strand.
ACCACTCTATGTGCCTTGTGGGACAGTTCTATTGACAAAGCAAACAATCTACGACTCCGTCACACATGTCACTTAATATTCATGCAAAATATATATTTATATAGAATTTGTCTTGACCATTACTAATATATTGTATATTGCTTTCCGTGTAAATAGTTGCTGCCACTATTGACGTTTAACATCCGCCATGTTGTTTAAAAGGTATTACTATCTTTTTTCAATATTGTGTTCATGTTGTATTACATATAATACTCATATTGCCATTTCCTAATTTTACGGTTGCCGTCATTTATGTTTTTTATACATAAAAACATTAAAACTGTTGTGCCTCATAATCTACCTAGGGAAATAATAATTTATAATGAATATCAAAATTTAGTTCTAACAATGAAATTCTTTTCACAGTAAATAATAGCATTAGTTGCTAATTGTATCATCAAAAACTTAAAACTTTTAATATTTTGTTAATATTTCAACGTTAGTAAACTTATGAAGTTTCAAAAGTTTTTTTTATATCCTTAGTCCGCACTAACTTTTTTAAAAATATTTTATGGAATCGTTAAATATTTTCCTTTACTTTTATATACTTATGTGTGTGAGTGCTCTCATTTGGACTGTCAAAGGAGGTGCGTTCGCATTCGCACTGGTTTGCGGACTCATTAAAAAGTCCGAGCGAAAGGTGAATTACTTGAGAGACACATTGCACGCATTACGTCTGCCTTCGATATAATTACCATCCACATACGAGACAACTCATTTCAAGAAAAAAGAGACATTACAAGAAATTATTTTTATTTTTCAATATTTAAAGAAGAAACTGCAAGAGACATCATATTTAACATTAGTTCGACAAACGTCTGCTATGTGATTGCATAGTTCTATCGGATGGCGATTGAAGTAATTCGTGCGCTAACCTGTTGCGACCGACTAGTAAACGAGCGAAAGTTGCGGACTCTTATCAGCCGACATCGAGGGCTATTGACACAGTTCCCCCTCCCCCTTTATCCCTCCTCCTTTAGGCACTCGGCTCGCGATGGGAGACACCATTAATTAGTGTTTACATTCGATCCCTATCGTATACAAATAATTATGAATTCCACAAAACCGCTTTTTTATTTGACAGCTCATGTATTTTAAAACAAGTTACAAAATATTTACATATTACCTTTTCATGTAACCAGTCATGAAAAAAGATTTAATATTGAATGCGTCAGCTTTATCCGTTTCAAGATTTTTCTTTGTTTAATTTTTTGCGCCAGAAATTGAACAAAAAAAGGTAAGTATGACATCGTTTTAGATTCGAATAAACATGATATCACTAAACTCACTCACTCATAGTTGATTTCTCCAAATTGGAGCCCGAGGGGGCGAAGTGTCGATCGCTGTACAAATCATATCGTAGTTGTTTAAAATCCTTAGTCAAAACCCAATAATAGCTTGCTGTTTATTATGTGAAGCTTTAAAGTAAAATGTGGGTAACAGTTGGGTTCTAATATCTTCATAGAATTTATTTGTCATACTTATTAGTCATATTTATTAGTAATCTGAAAAGGTCCGAGATATTATACCAAGTTCGTCACTTACATCAATAGTCATAAATAAACTCATTCTGTCATAGATAACGTTAAACTTAACTGTTTTTACGTAAATGTCATATATAAAATTTGGTCAGCGAACCTTAAACTGTTAATCGTTAACAACCGATACTGATCTGCCAGGGGAAGCACGCAATTTTTTTTATTAACGAGCGGCTCACACGGACAAATAGGCAATTATTCGGGAAAGCGCGAGAGGCAGCTAATCGCGAGAAATGGAAGTACGTATGGACGAAAAATGGCTGCATCTTCGCAAGGAAAGACGATGGCAAGGCAGTCGAGCACATACGAGGCGAGTCGGATTTATGTAGAATTTTTGCATGATAAAATGTTTGACAATTTATGTTGAACTCAAAACGAAAAATTCAGCGTATAAAAAGTTTGAAATTCCTTTCATATATATGTGGTTCAAATTATTTATTGTTAGTGTTTCTAGTACTTTTTTCGTTATAATTTACGTTCTAAGAAATGTAATAAGAATGCACAGTTATTTTGTATTTACTTTATAGTCATGTGCACTATCTGTTTAATCTCTATATATCCATCTTTACTTGCATTCATGACTTGTATTTAGAGCATACATGCGGTGTTGTAAATCAAAGTTTTTTACAAAAAATAACAAGTATAATAACAGACACTATCTCAAAAAAGCAAAGACCGACAGAACTGACATGCATTATATAATGAATATAAAGAAATTTATTGATAAAATTCACTTCGGAGTAAATAGTATTCGATACACATATGTATGTATATGACTCACTTTTCAAAATCCACATGCCTTATACCATTTATAATAATACAGCGCAAATTGGTAACTTTTGTCTTAGAATTTTCTATCTTTTACGGAGATCAATAAAACTGCACTTTTAAAAGTTGGGTTTCTTATTGTGGGTTCACTTAATACCTACCAAGACGAGTTTATTGCAACCGTCAAAAAAAGTGGTGTCGATATTATGGCATTAATTGAGACGTGGTTACGAGCGGGCGAAGAGGCTTGTGCACCCAACTTGATTGGTTATCAAATACGTCATACTCCGAGGTCTCAGCACGTAAGATGGGGTCGGGGAGGTGGGATCGCATTTTATGTAAGAAGTGGCCTTAAAGCACGATTGTACCGCCATTCTACTGAACCATCACACGACACCGTAGATTAATTGTGGCTTCTCAATAATGTAAGATCGATCGAGATTGCTGTTAGTACAGCATATACAGAGTAATAGATGCTACTATAACTATTACTATCAACTCCCAAGCTTTTTGTGACTACATTTTATTATCAGAAGATTTTAATATTAACATTCTAAAGACTTCCGAGCCAAAGTTCAATAAGTTTAGGTCATTTCTATTGTGTACAGATCTAGAACAAATAATACATTGGCCAACTTAGTTCACAAGTCGCAGTGAGACAATTACAGTTCTTATTTGTACAAACATTAAAAGGAAGGACGTAACCGTGGAGCTCGTGACACCCATTAGTAGCTACGCTATGCTCACTTGCAAGCTAAACTGTAAGCGACATAAGATTGAACCCAAAAGGTCAGAGTATAGGCCACTCAATAAGATTCCTTTGGATATTTTTGATCGGCACTTAGAATTAATAAGTAAATTTATGTCCAATCGAAAAGCTAACTATTTGGTAGATACATTTGACTCATAAGTCAAATTCTGTAGGTACTAATGGTATCAGTCTCAAGGTGATCCGGTAGACGCTGCCTACACACTCTAAATGTAATAACTAACATTGCAAATATCTCCCTATTAAAATCTGTATACCCAGATATCTGGAAAACAGCAATTTTGACACCTTTGCCCAAAAAAAATAAACCTCAGGATATTAAAGATCTACGTCTAATAAGTTTGCTACATTGCATGTCGGAAGTAGTGGAAAAAGTAGTTTCAAAGAAACTCATTGCATATCTGAAAAAAATAGAATACTTTCCCCATTTCAATCAGAGTTTCGCAAATGCCACGGTACAACCACAGCTCTTCTTGATGTGACTGATAATATACTCTCAGCACAAGATGCAGAATTGTGTACAATATTAGTACTATTAGATTTTTCAATAAAAAAAAAACAAATAAAGGTCAAGCCCTTCAATCAACTGGAGGTAACCTTATACGGGAACTCTGCAAGGATCTATCCTTTCTTCCTTTTTGTTCATAATATACACCACTGACATCATTGAACGTGTTAAACACTGGAAATATCATTTATACGCTGATGATCTTCAGATTTACATCTCTTTTAAAGCCAGTGAATTAAATTCGGCCATTCAAAATCTCAATGCAGATCTCGAAAGTGTAAAGGCCTGATCATCTAATAATTGTTTATCGATTAATCCTGGTAAATCTAAATATATTGTTTTCGGAAGCCGCGCTAACGTCCAGAGACTGCCTTATACCATCGGCGTGATACTGGATTCCAAATCGGTGGAACGTGTGTTTGAACACGGAATACACGGAATCTAGGTCTAGAGTTAGACTCAGAGCTGCGCTATGGTCTTCATAAGACCATATTGCAAAAAACAGTACAAAACTGTTTTATAGACTAACATTAAATTTGATAATAAATTAGCTAAGCGACATCAATTTAATTGTAAATTTAAACAAAACAGTGTATATGAATTTCAACAAAATTAAATTTGACCTCAGTTATAACAGATAACCACTATGTAGGGCTGATAATGTAACTTTTCTATTATAGAATTAAAATGGAAGCAACATATAACAAAATATGCAACAAAATTAACAAATTTATATACGCCCTCAATATATTAAGTGAAGTGGCCTCAAGACAAGCTGCTTACAGCTAAAGCTGTGAAAAGTTGTTATGCTCTACCACTTCTAAAGTATAAATAATGGATATCACAAAAAAATATATTTTTTTTGTCTTTTTTTGTTGTACTTTTTAATTCATACATATATTTTTTTAATTGTTTTTTTTAATAATTATTATTTGTTTATTTTTACTTGTTCAACTTTGTTTTGATGTACATTTGCTTTATTGTTTTACTTGCTGGATTAATAAAATTGCTTTATTATTATTATTTAGGGTGGTAACAAGATACCTCGCCTGGCTGGGCGTCTAAACATATATATTAAACTTTCAAAATATATATGACAAAAGATAGTTTTATATTATACACATATACGGAATAAATAATATAACATATATCATATAAATAAACTTTACATAAATATATATAGCCCAGCCAGACGTTAGCCCTCGGCAGGGGAGACCAGACGGCCGAGGGTTAGGGCTTATTATTACTATGGAATCAAACTCATTGGTGCACAGTAGCAATTCGATTGAGTAGGCACAATTGCGGCCATTGTCTAAATATTTTATTTAGACAATGGCATTTTATTTTTTATTCGACGGCACGTCACAAAACGAAAACCCAAATTAGGGGCCATAATTTGTCCCTATAATAATTATTGACGGAAGTTGTTTGGTATCAAACAACACGGGGCTGAGTGTGTTTGGGCTTGCTTGGATGCGAGTGGTAGTGGTAGGCGCCACGCAACCAGAGTATAATCATACCGGTTGTCCTTTGAGCGAGGGAAAGTACCGCAGCCAACCACTGCCCCGCATCGGCTTAGTACCCGAATGGCCAGTCGCCTGCTTCTCTCGAGAGCTTACCTCCTTATTCATTACGTTTGTGGTGCCTCGTATTCATTTACGAGTATGATATAGTCATACAAATTAAACAAAGTGTTACATTCGTAATCTATTGATGGATAGTAAATTACCGGTAGCATTAGAAAACCAAACAATTTATTACAAAAAAGTTACTATGCTGTAACTATTTTTACAAATGTTCCTATTATTACGTAGAATGTATAGAAAAAATACATTTTATTGTAACTATTCATATAGTATTATAATAGTTCACTCAGTTTTATTTACTGAGCATTATTGCCTTCGTACATACAACACATACATACATTTCTATCAGAGAAAGTGCCTAAATTAATGTAGCGCATGTAGTAATCTGCCTTATCTAAGATTGATGATCAAGCATCAAATTTCATCAATGTGTCATCGTCAAATTGTTTTTTTAATTAATCATTGACCACCGAAACAGTTTATTTTGAATCCTGTCTGGATAATAAGAGATATTATGAAAAATAAACATTACTTTTTGTTAAGAGTGTACATAATTTGTAAGTAATTTATTAAAATGACACGCTTAGTAAAAATAACTAGCAAAACCATAAAATAATGTGGTATTTTAGTTTTAAGACACAATAAGGACACCTTTTGTTTTAGACAAAATCTAAAGCCGTCGGAAAAATGAAAAATAAACATTTTTAAACATTGCGAAAGTATTGACTTCGACTGGAACTCGGAGTGATTACTATGATCCCCAGGAGGAACAATGAACTTGAGACTTTTGTAAAACGTTCCAATTGCACACAAGTGTCATTTTCGGTGGCTTATTGTCTGATAGACAATACGCGACCATGTTTGTGGATAAATCATTCAACGAATTATCTTTTCACTGTTGTACGAAGGTAAATTGTTTTTAATTGAAGAATAACACAAAATAAGAAGTGTAAATTCGACACGCAATTTTTTTTTGCGATTTAATTTACCTTTTTTATTTGAAACAAAATACCTTCAGCTAGTTAACATACAATTTTCTTTCAAACTATTTCTGAATTCCAACTGAAAACTAAGCCGTAACTAGTATCGCAATCTTTTATGACAATGACTTGAGTCGTATTGTGTATCCAAGGCTTGTTTGTAATCGAAGAAAGAAAAAGTAAAAAGTGGAACACGCGTAAAGACGGCACTCATAACTCGTCGAGAAGCTCTAATATCGTATTAAGACCTCGCTATGGGCGACCAATTTATTTTTATTGTCGAGCGTAGGTTTATTACAACCACGTTTATTCTTCACATTGCAGATATTGATATGAAATAAAACTCTATATATACTTTTCTTCTAATAAAAATACAGAACAACGAACAAACAATTCATTGCCTTACTAACAAATGCAAATTAACAAATTTTGGCGTTCACGCTCGATTCGCTTTAAACGGAATGCAATTCTCCATGGCCTCGCACGCCTGCACAACATGCGTTGTTGTCCGACACCGAAATAGAACAAAACAAAATCTTTTTTAATAAAAAACCTATAGGATTTCGAGCTCCACTGAATATTTTATATTGTGTTACGAATAAAACTAATTGAGATTTCAGAACGCATGCTGGTGAAATATTAAATCTTGTAACACTATATGTATATTTATTTACGTTTTTTACATCCTACAAAGATAGGAAGTTTTTCTGACTTATGGGACCAAAACAAGTAACAGTGGATAAAGAACTGGCCTCGTAAGCTGTCATAATATAAATGGGGTAAGTTTTGGTGGTAATTATATGCTCATCAGGTTCTTCGCCTTCGTTTTTGTGCACAACAGAGGAGAATAAGGAATGTCATAAAAGACCCCCTGCAATCCTAAAGTACATACCTCTCAGGTAAAATACGAGTGCGCTTTATTGGTAATCGCGAATGCACAAAAGATGATGTTGGTATAATACTTTGAAATCTAATTCTACCATGTTAGATAATAAGAAGGTGCATTTTATTACAGTTGGCTTTCACCCTGTAAACCAAGCAAAAGAGATGTTTTTGAACTTATGTTTAATTGTCTTCATAATCGTATCTATTCTTATTCGCTTTGTAGCAATATCTTAAGTTCAATATTTTAAAATGAGTCAAATTTTTTTTTAACATTACTTTTATTTTTCTAGTCAATTAAATACTGGTCTGCTACCGATTCGCTAACTCAAACTAGTACAAACAACCAGATATTCCACGTTTAATCTGATTTTGGCAAACATAACACGATGCCATTACTATGAGATAAGGAGGAGCTAGAGGGCATAAACGTTTAAAGTTTGGAGCATGAGTCATATTTAGACATTTAGAGTTTTAATTTATTATGTATGCCTGGACAACAAGGTTGATAAAGACACAAAGACGTTAGTATGCTTCTTTAATAGAAAAAAAAATAGTTTAAATTAGTTCATGGTCAAGACAAGAATATAGCTGAGTTATATTTATAGCCTTTTATAACATTCCTATAAGAGCTAATCGATTAACAAGGACAGCCATGAGGCCAATTCGCATGCTTGTTTAGCGACATACCTCTAAAGTCGCAGCTAAAACGGGTTCTGGAGGGCTCCTCCGACCGAAGAATACATTCTGCTCTAAATTGATCGAAATTCTTGTACAGATGATGCGCTCATACAAAGAGGTCAAAAAATCAGCTTTTGGCATGTCTTGTGTAATGGACAGGGTCTTCGTCGCCATGTGGCACCGGTGGTGACGTCATCATGGCGCTGACATCACGCCGCATCACCTCTTTTACCACATCATCTGCAATAACACGAACAACAAATGACATATAAGATCATTAAGACACAAGACATTCACTTTGTCGAGACCGAAGAATCGCATTTGAATGAAGTAGCTCAGTTAGTATAGACGCAAGCTATTTTCCGGTATTACTTGTCAGCAAAACCTACTATCTAACATTCGAAACCAGCACTATGAAACTTAATACCTACTATATTCGTACAGACCTAGTTTTTCATTGAATAACTGTTAGCCCGCAGCCAATTAGTGAATGTTTAGACGATTACTATTTTTGTTTAAGATTAACAGATTTAGAAAAGTTAAAATGTGTTAATAACTTATATGATTGCGATTTTTTTTAGTTACGAGTGTCTCTCAAGGGCAACACCGGGCTATTAATCTGCAAAATCTTTTGCGAAGTTTCGAATTTCTAATCAATAGTTATGTTGTAGCGTTGCCGCGCTGCTTATATTTACAACATTTATTTTTAAAATTCGCGTCTTAATACAATTTTGTGAACGTAAAAGCTAAATTGATAATACTTTATATGTCATATTAAATCCATCACATATGCTACTTTTCAAGTATTTACAAACAAAATGTTGAGTAAATTAAATATAGACGTCGCTGTTTCTATCCGATTCGTCGTGTATTCTATTAAATAAATTAATGCAAATGAACACATGCTACGGTAGAGATTTTTGCACATTTTGGGCAAAAGTCGACTTTGCTGTATATGGCGTGTAATTTATTTTATTTATCAAGAAAATACTCTAATTTTATGTTTAAAATACAGTAGCGGAATAAAATACACAAATAATGAAAAACAGAGGAACATACCGATGACACAGCATTCACAAAAAGAAGTTGAATATAAAAATAATAACAAAATGCTTATCGAAAACGTATTATAAAAGTAAGAGGAGAAAACCTTAAACTATTACATTTAACAATGTTCTAATTGTTTATTTAAATCGAGGTCCCTTTAGTGAATAAAGCTCAAAAATTGACAAAAGGACTGAAAAATGTCGACATCATGACTATTAGACAAAAACTCGTTCTCGTTACATCTGCTGGAGATTCTATTTTTAATGCAATTCTTCCTTACATTTTTGCGGTCAAAATCTGGTTTAAACAACTCAATAATATTCAACTACTCGTTAATATCATCGAGTCTTCGTGGATAATTCGATAAACATAGAGCTGGCCGAAATTTGAAAACTAGTATTCTAGTAAAAGTCTTTTGCACGCGTTCGATGTAAGTGGTATGCCATTTGTATGCAGGATTCAATACAGAGAACGCGTACGTCATTATAAAGGATTTTTGAAGGTAAAATTATCTGAAAATCTATGCAAAATCTTTTCATAAGCCACGAGGTTGGCCTTCCTAATTACATTGTCGACATGTGCAGCAAAAGAGAGCTTAGAGTTTTTAAGGATACCCGAGTCTAAAATGGAATTAACTTCTGCCAATATTACATCACAGGTTTCATAATTAGATGGTATTAATTGCTTTTTTATTAATTTTAAAAGCAATTGTTAGTTTGTTAATTTTGAAAACTCTTGTTAGGGTTCAAACCCATCTTGTTAGATGAAAACCAAGTCATTACAGCGTTTAAACCACTCTAAAGTTCAATTTAACTTAAAAGATTAATTTGAAAGTGTAAAACTTGATAAGTTTTAGAAATGATATTATTTACATGAAGCTTATTTTTTTTCTTTTTATATTTAACGTTTTATAAATCATTTTACATAATTTAACACTAATGCACCCGCCACATATTATATGTACATTTTGTCAGATATGTCTCCTTTTTTATTTTTTGTCTTTCGCTGGTAATTATTTTATATTTCAGGCATATATGAATCTACTTAACTTTGTAGGCCAGTTTGCAAAGTTAAATTAAAGTTTAAAATGAAATTGTATTCTCTGGTAAAAGTTCAATGATAGCAAAATGTATAAGAATATCAAAAATAAACTTTATACTCTATGTAATATATAACATAAGCAAGAAACACAAAATTTAATGATTTCTTTAATGTCATAAAACCTGTGATCGAGGAATATCGTCCGGTCCCTGTCGGATTATAACTTGAGCCGTTGAGGGATAACGCCGGTCTCGAGTTGGCTATTTTCGCAACTTGGACCTCCGATTTTCTGAAATGAGTATCAAATTCCTCCAATAAAAGCTATATTTTGATATTATCCCTACCAATTATATACGAAACTATTATTCTGGGAACTACTAAAGACCTCCAATGTTACTTATAGGAAATTATGTATCGAAAAAAAATCTATGTCATTGTTCATATTTATTCTTCTTTTTCATTCGCTATGACTTTGAGTTATATAAAAACATTTCATAAATTTGGCCTTTAATTTTCTTTAACAAATAAACTGATCAAAATTACTTTGAAAAGCGGAATTTCTAAATTTTTAGTAATAAGACTATATTTTGTGTACAGTACACGTGAGTAGCACGTGGCTACGCAAAATAAAATATGCTTGAGTACACTGATCTAGAAACACGATTTATCCTAAAACAAATTTAAGTTTTTAAAAGGGTTGACTATTAAAAAGGCAACTATTTCAAATACTTTTAAATTAAACCATTTTTTTCTTTTTCAGTTCTCTGTTTTTAATCAACCAAATGCTCTACTTTCACCTCTCTATTCAAAGACGTATTTTCCTTGAGCAACGTCGTTCTTCAGAAGTTGTCAGTGTCCATGCGTAACAGTTGTCACATTATATCATGTTAATCAACTGTTCGGTTGTCAAAATAGATAGTTTTATTTAAATGTAATAAAATGGCAGCATATGTCAATTACACACTGGTGCAAAATGAACCTGTTTATGTTACACGGATTCTCATGACCATTAAATGTGGGGAGTTTTACTACTTTGAGGGTTATTTTCAGCACTATTCAACCTATTTTCTTATAAATGCAATCCATTTCAAAAGTTGTAAAAGACAAATCACTCAATATCTGAACTTAAATTAACGCTCATGATGTATTTTATTTATGATTACTCACGGAAACCTGTTTGTGTGGCGTCACTACGTTACACAAAATTATTAAACGTCTGTGAATGAGACTCTGAAATAATGTAATTGTTTGAGTCGCGATTTAATATTTGATCCTCCATTAGTGGTCCCGGCCTGTTTAATCCCAGTCTGTTTTTCGGTAACAACTTTAAAATGAACACACATTGGGGGAATTAACATATTTCCTTTAGCGTTTACATTTTATACTACCAATGGCATCTAATTAAGCATTAAATACGGTTAAGTTAATTAATTTTAGCAGTATTTTCTGGCAATTGGCAAATGTACAATTTAAGAAATGTGAGGCATTAAGTCGGCAATTCAAAAGACGTACCAAAACGTCGCAGTGGATAGTGCAATGCATTACAATTAGGACATTCATACTTATACGAGTTACACATTTATGCTTCATTCCAATGCCGACGAATGAAGAATAGCCATGCCACGGATTTCGTGTATTATATTAGATGTTATACATCTGATACCATCTCATCGGCCACAGCTACTGACTTAAAAAAATATAAAGAGTAGTAACGTGTAAGGTTTATCAAGTGAAAACTACGCATGAAAGAAACGGCGGAGTATGCCTGAATAGGCAGGCTATCTTAAAGAAATGCTTGAGTGATGGCACGAGAGATAACGTCGACTCTGCAGATGGACGGCTTTTTCGGAACCCATATATTGATTCCTGATTTACGAGTCAGAAAAAATATATCACAGGGAAACTCTTTTGACAGCGGCGTAAGATAACCAAGATATAGCTTTCTTTCTTCTTTATTTATCAAATCATCGATTGTACTATATTGCATAATCTTAAAGAATGACATACACAATATTTATTTAGGTTGTTTAGCTGTAACACCGCATAACGATAAATCTCTTCATCTCTAGATACGACTATTTAAAATAATATTAATAAACGCCCTTCACAGATGCCTGCCAATGTATCGCCGAATCTATGAGCGTACCAGATCATCACGTTTAAGTTTTCTTTGAGTTACCTGGTCGGTCTCTCTTTCGAGCCCAAACATCCCGCAGGTGCCCCTATTGGCTCTACACTAGAGGGCGCCTGTTTGTTAAGTGTTTCATCTGTCGAAGAATAGGCAATCAGACACCGTTCACTGCATATTCTCATTCAAGCACCATCACCCTACACTCGCGCACTCTGATGACAATAAACTTAAATAATTTCCGCTAAATGGATTCAGCCTGAGAAAATTATTTCCCTTTTGACATCCGTGTAAACTTTTGCCTATAGATGCCTTCGGTATTTTACGAAATAACGAAGGCATAAATAAAACGTATGTCTTTTTTTAGATAAATTTGTTTTAGAAAATTAATGTTAGTGTTTCAACATGCGATTTTATTTTTTGACTATTTTCAGCCAAAAGACCAACTTTAATATTTTTTTTCTTTACTTCTGACATAAAGGTAATGAGTAAACATAGGATAAATTAATTTATCTTTATTATTTATTAATTTCAAATGGCTTCTTTTGGGTCCATTCGCCCGCAGTTCTTTGCACAAATTAATTCAAAGGGAAAATAAGTTATGACGAACAAACTTCTAAGGTAATTGGATAAGTCAATTTGGTAAATGTTTGTAAGCTTATGTATAATAGTCTCGGAGATGGCTGAGAAATAATTACGTTCGTTCATTATTTATTCAAAATACATATTTACGTATAAAGAACTAGTCCGCTTTATATTTTATATTAATATCCACAGGCTGGTTGTATGTAATATGCTTTATTAAAATATGTATCAAAAATGCAAGCAGAGTTACGATTTCGATTCATTAATGTTGGAATTTTATATTTTATGTATTGTTACGACTGTATATTAAGAGTAGTTGCTGATCTCTCTCTATCAGTTGGTGATATGGCAAAAGCCCAAATTCCTATTACCGCTGATTTGCAATAATCAAAAAACCGTTTTCTTGTTAGACGATTGTCGAGATCACAGCGCTTTGTCAGGGAGCCAGAGCCAGCCAGACGCAGCCTCATCACTTGTTAACATGGCATCAGCGCTTGACTGATTACTAGTATCTCGGTATCTTCTTGGAACATTATAATGCCACGATTTAAGCTAAGTGCAGTATTAATAAAGAGTTACAAGTTCCTTTTATTTCTGCAGAATCCTAAGAACCTGTTGGATGATAGGTTCGCTTTTATGTTTGGGATCAAAGAGCACCAACGCAATTAAGTTTTTGATACATCGAGCAATTACGAGATTGCGTGGAACTCTTCACCACTTGCAGTTTCAAATAAACATGCAATAGTGTCACGGGAGATTAACATAGTATTAAATAACTAACTGAATGATTTTTTTACCTTCGTGCTATGGAAGAGCTCGTAAGAGCTAGCTTCAGAATTACATATTTAGAAATAAACTAGCAATTGGCTTCTACGAGCTTGTTTTCTTTTCACTTGCTTGTATATTTTACGACATACTTTTTTAGAAAATTATTGTAATATTGTCTCTAAAAACTCAATACGATAATCCCTATTTGTTTTGATAACTGTACGGAAATCCGTTCGTTAGGCTCCGGTATTACATACAAACAAGGCGCGGGAATTAAAATAATTTATAATACATAGTGATAGTGGCAAAATATGTTACTAGAAATATTATAACGTAGTATTTGATATACTTATAACAATTTAGTTTTACTCCTTTTATTTTTTTGACAGAATACGTTCTGACAGAGGTCAGTTTTAATTATAGGAAAAGAGATTAATTTGAAATGTACCCAACAAGGTTAATGGATGTGGTATGCGTGAAAAGTACCCTGGGTGCATTTTTAGGCATTCTTCGGTGACCTCAGAGGCCGTATTTCCCTAGGGAGGGAGCTCGGCGCTACGAAGGCGGACTTGTGACTTTAATACTCACAAGCTGTTCACTTTTTAAACTAATATAAAAGTTATAATTTCATATTTCCTTAACGAATCATAATTAAACTCAGCTGGAATAATTACTAACGAAATTCACAATTCTTTGTAAAGGGGTTTCATAATAAGAGAGCCCTTTCAATAATATTACATAAACTGTTCCCAATTTCCGTTTTCAATACATTTCAATAGCAAAAAATACCACTTGAGATAACTAAACATGTTTGGAAATATAATCGAATGTCTAAAGTATATGATGTTAATAATTGACAAATCTACAAATGAAAACTGAAATTAAACTAAAATTCATGTTTAGAAGTCAAATAAGTTACAATGTTTTCTTTAAATGGCCGGAAGAATTAACTTTTTGATGCCATAAGAAAATGGTAGGTCATTTTCCATGCATATGAGGTGATTTATTCATTTGTGAAGCACTTTATACATCACATTTTTGGTTAGAGTCAGCTATGGCGATCGTATTTATTTTTGTAAAAATATTTCATTTAATTTGACATTGAAATTTAATTGGAAAGATTTGGAAGGAATATAATATAATAAATATAATATAATAAAAAAAAAAAGAAGAACATCAACCTAATTTTGATCTCTCTTTTGCTGAGGAAGCAAGGATGTCTTGGTTGGCTACTTGCTCTAATGAAAATATTCCACTGGAAGTTAACCAACAAAAACAGTGGGATATTCCATTGGTGCGGAAAACTCACCA